>OZ023210.1:9616633-9691633 GCA_963995525.1 Escarpia spicata
CCCTTTATTGAACGTTGTTGCCCTGAGGCAACGTACCAGTTTTATACATTTTGCTTGGTCTATTGCCATTTTTGAAAAATACTATAATCAATGCAAAATCAGTGGTGCCATATAAATTTAGTGTATATTAATATTTATTTCATATATTTTTCTGTATATTATGGTCTGTTTGGCTACAACATCATAACATAGGTGGTGAATAATTTTTTTATTTGTAAAAGTTGAAATAATTAATCCAATAAAGGGTTAAATATACACCGCGAGATAAAACTATTTCATAAGTTGGTATGGCATCCCAAAATATCAGGTACACGAGAAACTAATCATATACAATTGTTAGCTGTAATATCTAGTTGTCGTGTTAACTTTAACTACATTCTGGAAAATGTAATGTTCGTTACATATTCAATATCCTAGGAAATGCCATTGAGTAAGACATCCCCGCTAATATCACCAGTATATAAAAAACATTGATGAACATCAGTGCTTAAGGTATTTTCATGTTAATGAAATCACGATGGTTTTATTATCGACTTAAATACCAACATAAGGTGCCTGTTTCGTCTGTGATAATCAATTACACATCACTGGAAGATTAAACGTGCATTTGAACGTCTGCGCCAATTAAATAGTTCAATACATTCCGTGCTAACAACAGTTAGGCAGATTGAAGGACGCTCTGAACAGCAGTACGCTTTATTCGCAATTGCGAGCGATTAACCTACAAAGCGTCTGTACATCAAACACAGTGCACTTGAGGCATGACTGCACCAGAATATCAAAGCTGGGAATTACAGGGAAGTTCCTAACAAATATCCGTAACCGAACACCGCAGGAATACACCCGACAAAGTTTGTAATTATCTCTTCTGCAAACATTGAAAACTCGACATAGGGATGGAATGCTACGTACGGCCAAGCGGCTTCTCTACCCCGGGCACAATTCTACGTAATAGTTCGTAAAAACACTGTTGATGTCGTCTGATATGTATCGGCGTTTACGCAGGGCGCAGACAGCGAGCGAGAATGGTGGCCCGAGCGCCAGCGGAAATGACGCAGCCGTGAAACCGTAACACGCAAGATGCCTGCGTCGATGTCGCCAATGAACTGGACAAGTTACGACGGCAACATCGCGCTCCGGGAGCTCCACGGTGAGTGCACTTTTGGCACTGGCGGGCGGGCGGGCGGGCGGGCGGGCGGGCGGGCGGGCGGGCGGGCGGGCGGGCGGGCGGGCGGGCGGGCGGGCGGGCGGGCGGGCGGGCGGGCGGGCGAGCGGACGGGCGGGCAGACGGGCGGGCAGACGGGCGGGCGGGCAGACACACCGACACACAAACTGACAGAGAAAAATACATACACACATACAGACAAACACATGCACGCACTCACACGCGCGCGCGCGCACGCACACACACACACACACACACACACACGCATACGCAAGTACACACACGCAAGAATACACGGACACACGCGAACATTCGTACATGTTTTGGACTAAAGTACAGGTTCGTTCAGCACAGGGCACATGTTATTTTACGTTTTCTTTTCTTGTTCGTTTAGCTGACGTTAGTAGCGGAATTTCGAATAACACCGATTTGTGCAAAAACGTAATAATAAAAAAATTTGGAATGTAGTAATGGCAGATGTCGCTTTACGGTCGATGACCCCCGAGTTTACCACCACACCGCTCGGTGACGCGTTGAAGTCTTGTATGACGCAGATACCACCACCATCAATCTACTTTTCCGTGAATCGCCGTTAGAGGTACATCGTCTGGTCGTTTTTATAGTTCAGCCATGTCATATAATATAAACTACACATAGGCCTATGTTCCAGCGTATAGGCCTATGTTCCAGCGTGTAGGCCTATGTTCCAGCGTATAGGCCTATGTTCCAGCGTATAGGCCTATGTTCCAGCGTATAGGCCTATGTTCCAGCGTATAGGCCTATGTTCCAGCGTATAGGCCTATGTTCCAGCGTATAGCCTATGTTCCAGCGTATGGACCGCGTAAATGCGTCTTAGGTAACCAAGATACTTTTGTAATGTACTCATAATTTAGCCGTTATCTGTTTGAAATATCCACCTTGTGGTTTAGCATTTGACGTAAACATGATATCCGGGACCAAACTGTCAAATTAAGCAGATAACGGTCCAATTATATTATGAAATTGTGATCCTTTGAAACATATTTGGGTGGGTCAAGGTGTGAATAAATACCATTTGTACCAGGCACTACAGAGCAACGTGATTTTACGACAACAACGAACAGATGGTATACCTATCACTTAAACCACAGAGGAAATGTCGCTAAAGTCCGATGCAAGGGTGTTATTTTAGGAATTAAAATGGCTAAATAATCGTTATGAAAGCAAAACATGAAGACAAAGTTCTTAGCATCAAGTGGTGCGCACATAAAGGGTGACCTTACGCAAATGATTCGTTAATGACAACGGGTTTCAGAATCATGGGAAAATGCAAAGTGTGCCTGAGTGCATATGAGTAATCAAGTGTTAGACATTGTGTCTGCATAATAATTGCGCATGTTATCTGTTCTTATATCGAATAGTGACAGCTGTGATTGACAGGTATGACGCCGCTCGATTTCATCAGTTGATAGCGATTTATTTTGGTCCAGAGAACAATGTCTCATACATGCCCTACGGCATTACAAAGAAAAAGCAGAGGTATTCAAAGGAATGCTTTACGTTCGTGAACCCACGGTGCACTTGTTATTTGTATGTGCATGCATGAGTGTGTGCGTGCATGTGTGTGTGCGTATGCGTGCGTGTGCATGTGCATGTGTATGTGTGTGTGCGTGTGCGTGTGTGTGTGTGTGTGTGTGTGCGCGTGCGTGTGTGTGTGCGTGTGCGTGTGTGTGCATGTGTGTGCGTGTGTGTGCGTGTGTGTGTGTGTGTGTGTGTGTGTGTGTGTGTGTGTGTGTGTGTGTGTGTGTGTGTGTGTGTGTGTGTGTGTGTGTGTGTGTGTGTGTGTGTGTGTGTGTGTGTGTGTGTGTGTGTGTGTGTGTGTGTGCATGTGTGTGCGTGTGCGTGCGTGTGTGCGTGTATGTGTTTGTGCGTGTGTGTGTGTGAGCGTGTGTGTGCGTGTGTGTGCATGTGTGTGCGTGTATGTGCGTGTGTGTGCGTGTGTGTGCGTGTGTGTGTGCGTGTGTGTGCGTGTGTGTGTGTGTGCATGCGTGTGTGCGCGTGAGTGCGTACGTACGTCCGTATGCACAAGTGTGTGCGTGTTGTGGATTATAATTTGTCACTGGTTCTATCTCTATCAGTTTTACATAATTATACATCACAGTGAGTGATCAAATCAAATCATCCTTAATGTATCGAACACTATCGTTTGTCAAAAAATATACTACTACTACTGTTAATAATAATCATAATACATTTATTTATCGCCTATATTCTTCCTCAGCAGTCCTAGTTCAGGGGTGCAACAAACAAAAATCATTAGGTAAAATCGTGAACATGGACGCGCTAGAGTAATCCTTAGAGCAAGGGACCGCCGGAGGTTTAGGGTGGGAATGCTATTTTAAACAAACAAGTCCTAAGTTTGTTACGGTTTTGTACGTGACTGGACTGTATAATTGGAATATGACATCGTTGTCAATGACACATCAGACTGTACTAACAGTATCCCACCAAAATTATCTATTGATGAAACATGAGCGTACAGAAAGCAACACGAGACATTAGAGTATTACGTTGAAAATCCCGGCGTTACGTCATCTGCTGTCACGACGCCTGGACTTCGCATGATAAATTGCCGTAAATCGTCACGATCGTGCTAATTGTGACATGTCGTGACGTTGATATAGGCACGAACTCATTTACGTTACGACAGGAATCCGAAGAGAGGGATTTCCCGGCGGGTGGTAATTCCGCGTCTTTTCATAAGTCTTCTACTTAACGAGGCACTGTGCACCATGGACTATTCATGTCTGTGTATGAATTATTTTATTACGAATTCCCATGCAAGATGCCGTACCGGGCTAGCGTCTTATAACTGTAGAGTAGCGTGGAGCAAAGCGCACCCCCCATGGATCTGGGCAGCTGTCACTTTTACTGTTGCATTCTAAAAGTCAAAGGATGCAACACAGTGCCAAACCATTTTGTCACGCATAAACAGCACGACAGAAAAGTGGCACCAATTTGAATTTCCATCCATATTATTATGATAAATGGTTCTGTTTTAAATGGTCCCACAGCAAAAGTACTTTAACTAAAGAATATCGTGAAATAGCCATTACAATGGAAGTGTTTTTTGCATAAATTATTTTATTTAATAATTTGCACAACACTTTTCATAATTAATTATGCAATGAATATGCTATATGTCAACTGACTAATGAATAATCACGATTTTGTTTTGTAATTATCATTTTATCATGTGTATACGATAGATCTGACTACATGTTGGAATCGACTCAATATTCCAATAAATGTAAACAATAATTACTAATAAATATGGATTTAAAATTAGGCTACCATACAATATACAGTAAGCGGTTCAAAGAGCACCGGGTGCGTTTTAATCCACAGGAAGACATTTGTAAAATGCGTAATGCTGTCACAAAATTTGTATTTTTTGTATGTCATGAAGTCATTACGGTTCTGTAATTGTAATACTATTTAGATAAGGTAAATGACTATGTAGATGTACTAACTATTTCTGCCTTAAGATAATAAGTAGACCAAATCGTATTTGTCGCTACAGGAGTGCGCTTTGCCCCCACACTACTCTAGGTCAGTTATGGCGGCTGCTTATGCGATGGTTCATCGTAACAAACGTAACTTTAACTTATTTGATTTAAATGCCTAGGCCAGTTTGACCCCTCGCTGTCCTCCTGGGTGTCACACCCCTCCATTTCGTCCGCACCGCAACGTTATACAAACACATGCTTTAATAAGAAGAGCTTAAAGCGATTCTTTGTAAGCTAATATACATTTGAGATATACTGTATTAAAACGTTATAATTTCCCATAAGTACTTTCTCTGCTACTTATGTCTTGCATGCTTATACATAATTTGGATGTTATCTGCGCAAAAAGCCGATAAACAATTCTGTTTATGTAGTAATCTTTTTGAGCTTGCCGCCACGTGGATGGTTACTTATGAAGCCCAAGTAGAATGAATATTCATGCACGCGCAGTGAACCACGCAAAGACGTCACACATACACACACACAGTGAACATGTAAGATTCCGAGGTGAGTTGATTCAAGCAATGGCATTGTAAATAAGCAATTTGTAGACATATGTATATTGACAGCTATTTTTATAAGTGTAGGAAGCGTATGCATTGTTTATTTATCCTGCTTCCCAATGCCGTCAGCCGAGTAATGTTTCGATTAAGTAGAATTATAACGTCCGCCGATGCCGACGGCTGCAGTCGGTGTCAGCTGGGACTGGGCCTGTCGAGCCTCTACTGCTAGGGAAGGGTCTCGCCTTTCTAGTTAGTAAAACTGCATTGCCCAGTATTTGACAAGCAGCGAACGAAAATGCACACTAAACATTGTATGCAACCACAGGAAGAGGATTAATCTGGTCATGGATGCTATTTTTTGCCTAAATCTGGGACTTGGGGTATATTTCGTATTGGGTCTGTTTGTCTGCGGGTCTTGCCTTTCCAAATTCTAATCAGCTGTTTTTGAAAAGTCCCCGTTTCCCCACTTATTTGAACCGAAAAATGAAATCACAGACTGTTTCTAATGCTACAGCTACGATTGTTAGTAAACCTGGCTGGCATGTCATCATTCAATGTAAAAGTTTTAGGTTTGTTAAAAAGTACACAATACCGTGTTGCCACGGAATTTTGTGATGCATGAATTTTTGACACCAGCAGATTTGCACTTTAGTATACATCAGTTTTTATCCATGAATATATTTGTTTAATATAATAATATATCTGATCAAGCTGCGCTGCTTCATATGAATAACATATATTGATATTAATAGAACTCGATAAAGAACATACAAATTAAACATTTGGTTTTGGCATGTTACTTTACCGTTAATGTACACTTTTCGAGAGAATGGCCCATATGTATAATTATATACAACATTAATTATTACAACAAAACTAAAGGAAAACCTACAGTTCACTCTGGATAAGGTCGACCCTCCAGGGACCCATGACAGTACTGATAAGTGGACTAGAAAGTTATCAGAAGGTCCCCTTATTGGGACCTTTGCCCAGCACCGAGGAAAATATTGACTTAACTTAGAGAAAAACAACTTATGTGAGTTGAGTTTATCTGGAGTGCGCTGTATATGACCACTGCATACATGTAATTATGTAGAAGCAAATTAAAAGTTGGCCAAAGTAATGGATTGCGATTTTAGCCTGTCCGAATCAGCATAGCAAGGTTCTCACATATTTCTTTTCCATTTAGCCAGTTATACATTTGGTAATAAGTTCCATAATCTAATATCTAAACTTAATTAACCTGCACAGTGTTGAATTAGTTAACTCATCTGTGGGCTCAGTTTCCTAAATTCAACTTTGTTTATTTGCAGGAACATTGGAAATAGCCGAGCTGATGGAAAGAGGAAAATTAAGAGCTCTACTCAACAGTGCCATTAATTGGACAATGGGTTACCTGACATAAGATGGTGCCTCACTTTGTTCTGCCCAATTCTCTTCTGTGCGACATCTACTGGGAACTTGTACATCACTTCGTGTTTCAGATAGATGTGTGTATCTGATAGCTTTGTGTATCAAAATGCATAGCAGTGCTATTAATTGGACAATGTGTTAACTGACACAGTAGTGAAGAACATGCCTGACTTTGTTCTGCCACATTAGTTCCGTGTTGCTTTTGCTGGGAATATGTACATCACTACATGTTTCAAATGCTTCTAAAACGCTACAAAACGCTACAAAAACACGTTGTTACACTGATTCAATATATTTAATTTTTGTCGACCATAATATTATAATGCTCTTTATATAGACATGTTTCAAACTAAAATTAAACCTTATGTACATAAGAAAGTACACAACTACCTATGCTATTTGAATATCGTACATTAATTCATCCAATATATAATGTATTTATACTGCTTATGGAAATAGCAGCTGGATCTATGGTGCAAACGAAATGGTTTCATTATTGCATGTTTCTCGGCTTGATAAGTTTCTGTCATCTAAACGTTTCATTAAAACTAAACTTTAAAATGTATAGCCAGATGTACTTAGTGAAAAAGGAACATGATAGTGCCACAGGTGGGATTTCGTATGTTTTTATATTCCAACAAAAACAATGCCAATCATTCAATCAATATTTCATCGGCGGCTTCGTGCATGGAGAGCTGGTGTTTTTCTTTTAAATCAATCCGTCTGTCATGATGTGTCGCTATATTCATTCTCCGTTTATTCCATATATGTTCTTTCTTTTCTTTGCTGAATCTGTGACGTACACAACAGCTGGTCCACGTTTCCTTTTGATAATTTTATCGGTCACGACTCATTCGCATTCGGTGGCTAATCCAAATACACACATGTTGCTGACGTTTTTTTGCATCTATTAACTATTAGTATCTAATTGAAGTCTAACGGACACTCCCGAATATTCATGAGCATGCTTTATACGGATCGTGAAGGTGGAGCCAAAGTAATGTTTTCGAAATATTGTCAGGGTCATTAGTGATTAATAAAACATCATTTTAATTAAATAAATAAATAAAAACAATAAACAATCATATTAACAGGATTATTTAATAATTGCGTACACTACAAAGATATTAACATTATAAAAGAATCGCTTTAATTGTGGATCGTGGAAAGTGGCATTTATCCAATACTAACTATCATTAGAACAAATTGGAAGCTGCTGCCCCAGAGGTACGTGATTATTGATTACGACTATATAACTTGGAATATGAGTATTTATAACAAGCTATGGTTGTTTTAAGATATACAACCACAGGGGTATATATTTCACTGTCTTTATATTATGTATTTCGAATAATATACATTCGTGTTTGTCAGACTAAAAGGGCCTACTATGATTTGTGTTGACCCTCCTCCGTCTTGCACATATAACCTTTGATTTGGGGATCACGGGGCACAGTAAAGGTATGTGTTTATTTAGTTGGAATAGGGTATATCTGCCTTCGCCCCAACCCATGTATATATTTGGTGTGTTTAGTAACAGCCTATTACGACATTTAAAAATTTAGTTTGGCATTTTTCGCGAACAATATGCCCAAATTTTATAGACTATTTTACCTCATGTAATATAGACAAATAGTTGATACCTCAATAAACCTTGCTTACCCGTAATAAAAACCGGCGATATCAAATTTAAAGGTTCAAAAAGTACACACAACACAGGAACGTATACGATAAAATTCCTCGTATGATTATTATTTCTGCACTTGATACGCTGTCTACATATCAGATGTAGACGTTACTTTAACACGCGTGTGTTGAATTCAAGCTCGCCTATACTTGTCGCCAACACACGCGACGCGATTGTATTCGTATTTAAAAAAATAACAATTATCCGCAACGCATTACGTAAATAATATTATACGTCTGCGAATTCTAGCGATATGGTACGTTTATGTGTGCAGTGACACGCATTTTTCTAGTGTCCAGAAAATGTGTAATGGTCTCCGTTGGTGGTTTTGTAATTATATAATAACAGATATGTCGGCATTGCATGCATAACGTTAAACGCGCGACTCCTTTGCCGAGAAAGTTTCCAATAGCTAAGGTTTCGGGTAAACGCTGAAACCGACTGTCACTGAGTTCCGTCGTAACGCGTACAAGAAAGAACGATACCGGTTTGTTTTTGCAAAAATAAAGTCGACAACAAGCGTGGCCAGAAATAGCGCAAAAGAGCATGTCAGCTCTTTTAAATGGTGAAAAGAAACCTAAGACCAAAAATTGAGACCGATCTCCGCATTTCACCGGCTGTGGAACCTTTCACGGAGATCTAAATTTAGTAGATAGCCTTCGGCAGGACGCTCGGGTATAGTGATAATTATTTGAAAATCTGTGGAACGTCTCTGTGTAGCTCGTTGGCGTTACGGTGTTACATGTCGCTCTGGAAATAGGTAGGACGAATTCGATCAAGTACCGCCAACGTGCGGGGAGGTTTGCTGTTGGCAAATGTGCGTGACTTGTACGATTTAGTCATAGGACAACGCCGCCATTATGCATTTTGCGCAGAGGAACTGGGTTCGGATTGTTCATGACACAGACGGATCATAACGTGGATAATTAGCGGAATATTTTCAGCGTCTCAACAGCCGCAGAAAAACCATAGCCAAGACTCACGGAGGACCAAAGACAAGGTCTTACTGCGCAGGAGGATTGTCGAGTCCTGGACGACGTTTTTACGACGACGTAGGCCTATCAATTATATCGTCTATGTGTGACAGTAACGTAAGTTAGTCCCGTGTTACCGGCGCACATTGTGTTATGGTTATATAATTCTGCGAAATCCGGATAAAATGCAATTTAACAACCAGCTGTGCGGTCGGTCGACAAAGCAGATATTCTACGCCGGTGTACGTGATACGCTCCGGTGTTATTTGATAATAACCGGGCACAGTCACTCGGGCATATTTGTTGTTATGTGTTATATCTTATGTCTAACAGTTTTCAGACGCCGTTTTTACTCTGTCAAGAATGTTTATTGAGCATTTTCAGATTCTATTCAGTGGGTTTCTTCTTACCGGAGCAGTGCCAGATATTGTTTGCTTTATATCGTAATATCTTACATTTCATACATTGCTTAGGTAGCCATTTATAGGCGCATACGCGTGGTACGCGACGGTTGGTCATTTTTAAAATGTATATTACCTTATAAATTTTGTAGAAATTACATAAACCACAGACAGAGCGCTACCCTGTCATTTGTGACGATGCAGGCGTGATTCTGCCAGACATTCTATACCCATAAATAACGATTTTGATTTTATTTCCAAAAATGTATATTATTATCGTTGTTATGAACCAACCAGCCCGTTGAATGGGACCGTGGTCTACGGGACGCGTGTTAAAGTGATGGTTCCAACTGCGAGGCAAGTCTTGGTTTTCGCATACATATTAAATATATAGTGTCTGTAATATTATGCACAACGTAAAGCCAACACTGGGAATCGCATATCTAATATAATTTATTACAGCCAACAACGCTGTCTTGCAACTAACACTATCTATTTGTTTATAATTATTGAGATGACAGTATAATTTTAAAACACTTTTCTTAAAATGTGTAACGTTTTATTCATTTGTGAAACTATGGTTTGTAAACTGATACAACTTACCAACCAATATTACCAACCAACGCAGGTTCCATTTTTATTTAGTCTATGTGTTTGGAGAAAAACAGAAGTACTGAATATATATTTCGGCGACAATATTAATAACAAATGGATAGTGATAAACTGTATTTTACACAATGAGCTTCCATTCAGTTTTTGTATGTCAAATTCAGTCCATATGCTCAATGGATCGGATTGTCGCTTATTCAATTATTTATGAGAACACAAATTCAGCTATTTTTATTTAGTGGCACGGTTTCTCTTAAAACAAATATAATTCAAATGTAATGGTGAGGAAGTTTGTGTCAATAATAATATATAATAATGTTTTTATTTCAGACACGCATTGTGTCCACATTGAAAAAAGTACATCGATAAAAAATCCATATAAAAATAGAAACATAAATAAATAAAGATAAAAATAAATATGTTAATAAAAACAGGATAATTAACAATTATACAAAGCCTTGACCCACTGATGCCGCAACTGCGACGTACTGTATATATCGATGGTTTTTGTTTTTATTCCATGTACTCCTCTTTCTAATATAAAGGAAACAGTGTTTTCATAAATTTAAAATATTACATAACGTACGGATTGTAGGAAAACAATAACGCTGTTAGAATGTTGGTGTGAAATGCCTACTTTTAAAAATAAAACAATAATTTATTATAAGTGAATTGTTCTCGTAAAAGTATTTTATGTATTTATATACTTGAAAAAGTTTGTATGCAATATTGGCTGCGGTACGTGTTGACAATCGGTCACAACGTACACAAAATGCTCAATTTGTTTTTTGCAAAAGTCAGGTGCGAATCGCGGTAAATTACGAATTATATTTAAATCATTATACAATTATGTATGTGTGTGCGAGCGTGCGTGCGTGCGTGCGTGCGTGCGTGCGTGTGTGTATATACGATGGCGATTACTGCACACTATAAAACAACCTATCATAGCTTATAATACATGAAGGAAATTGTATTGAATAATTTTATACATAAAATTTACAAAACGATCTGTAACAATTTATGATACGCTATAATTAAATTAATATTGAATAGTTATGAAAATATTGATAGAAGTATTTATTTCAACGACAAAAGGGAGAAGAACCAGTGAACACGCAGTAGTCTTACACAGTAAGAGATTATAGTAGACATGTCTGAACATTCTTCAGGATTGTAAATTTTTATTCACTAGAATTCTTACTACTAATAAATAATCTGCAGGTAAAATATTCACTTTTGTAAATAATAATAAAACGTGTAGTAAATAATGGGAACACTGCATATTGACTAAAAGAAAGTATTATTTTTATGGAGAACAATAAATTTACGGGAAAAAAAACTACTGGTTATGAAGTTGCTATTTTGTGAATATGCTTTAAAAAGAGAACATTTGTAAGACAATCGGTATGGTGACAATTGTTTTGCCACAGATTGGCTTATTTTTAAAGCAACGTTTTTTTCCATATAGCAATGATCGAACCAATTCTAAACGCGTTCCAACTGTGACATAGATCGATATTCTGCTGAGGTAAATAGAGCCCTGGTCCAATATGTACCTCGGGGGTGCTGAGGTAAATAGAGCCCTGGTCCAATATGTACCTCGGGGGTGCTGAGGTAAATAGAGCCCTGGTCCAATATGTACCTCGGGGGTTCATTTGCAATCTCATATATTCGAGCATCAGTGCATGTGAAATGGTAGTTAGTGTTCTCTTGGCTTAATTATTTGTTACTTATTGCTTTTTCGTTTATTTGTTTAAATAATTATTGTATGTTAAGACAACGATTAAAGTGCTTTATGGCAACACCACCGCCGTTATCACTACACCAATTATCCATGGAAGAAGGACTTTCTACCACATCAACATGCGCAGTCTGTGGTTTTCGTCTAAATGGTATGCTTATAGTGACATCATCATCATCATCATCATCATCATCATCATCATCAATATGTTTATTTTCTAACACAGATAATACAGATTGTAGTGACACAAACAGTTTAGTGTTAGAAAAATGGGTGTACTGAAGAATGATCGTATGTATTTGTGTACCCCTGTTACATTCTTTCCTCAGTCGACTCATTGTAATAACGTGTATACAGTTGTTAGTATTTATATCAGTCAAATGTAACAGAAGTTATTTAACTATGCTACTGAGTAATACAGTATTAGTAAGTATAATACCAAGTTTCACAATATAATTATTTCAGAATAACACTGTGTATGTAGACTGTTACCAGAAAATCACATAATAGTTTCATATTGATTTTTAATTGATTAACAACATCTTCTTCAATTTATGTTTTAATAAAACAATATATATAAATATATATATATATATATATATAATCATCTACTTCAAATATTTATGGACGTGGACTAGACACGTGAAACAAATATAAAGAGAACGGTGAGGAAGACCACGACTGAGATGGGAGGACTGTGGGAAGACAGATCAGGTGCGATTGGAAGGGGAGTGGAGAACGAGGGCAATACATAACAGGGAGGGTAGACACGGATGGTGGAGACGGCAGGGAAACGTGCTCAGTAAATTGGGAAGGAAAAAAGAAACATACATCAAAGAATTTTACTAGAAACCAGTTTACCTCTAAGTCAAACCGATCGCAGGAATTGCTTCATTAATCCACCAACATATTAATTAGATTGATCGCTTGGACCATCTATCGGTTAATTGTCATCAACTTGACAGTTTCGAACACCTCGCTGCGTCATATCATAATATTATCGTTGAATATAGCAGGTTATCATTGAGTATTGACAACAGTTGACAATGCTGCATGCGTTCACATGTTGTCTTTCTGTTTCCAAAGTCAAAACACATGCAGGGGGGACTCGAACCTTCTCGGTTGCCGCACCACTATAAATTACGGTCAGCGTTAAATCAGCGAGAACTATAGTTTCATTTCGCCGTCATCTAAAAACCTGTCTTTTACTATTGCCGATCCTCCTTAGAGTCTTTGCACATCCATCCATCTTTTAATGACTTTCGCACAGTACACGACCACGAGAATGCCTAATCCTTTGACTTTGTCACACCACCGAGCGAGGAATTTCCGTGGAATATTGACGTCAAAGAAGCAATTTAATATTAGTATTATTATAATTTTCAACTGCGTACACTGTTCACTATCTAAAAACCTCTACAGTGATATTCCTGTGCAACGAATAACTAGTACACGTGAAAATAAGCAGCAGGCGTTTGTTATTTCACACCTGATACTGCTATTTATATATATATTTTTCTAAATAAATGTTGTTTGTAACTTTCCTTGACCTGCATGCTTACATCGTGGCTTCCATCTCTTAGATCAGTCCGGTCGTTTTTATCTTAAAATCATGTTGTTTGGTGTAAACGATATATGTTCTAACATATTGACCTCACAAACTCAATGTGCTTAATGAATCACATATTTTCTGGGAAATATTGATGTCGCGTCGCTTGTTTACATGTTGCACGTTGAACGGGGATTGCCTAGTAGCCAAACTGGGCGGACTGGACATTTGACATGTAAAGTTATTTATATGAAAAAGATTCGGTAATATGAGCGTATAGGTAACACGGGCCACATCGATAACTCAGAAACTACACAACACGTGTTGTCGTCTGCAGATTACTTGCCGAGTTTAGGAATGTGCCGGACCATGCAGGCAAACGTTGCAATGATAAGACGACCTGTTTTAACTTATATTTAAAGCAGACAGATATCAACATTTCGTACGAGTTCCGGATGTTGGATGAATGGTTAGAGATGATACACGAGCAATATACACCTTTCTCTACTCGGGATTGTGCCTATTGTATGGAAGTAATCTGTTTTGTTAATTGTTTACATTTTATAATGAGTGTGTAATAAATGTAGCTACACGGATCTTCAGAGTGATATCTGTTTGATTTGGTCACGTTCTGTTCTCTGGTGTGTTCCACCTATCAGTGCACCCCGGATAAATGGTAAGGTCGATATTTGTTTGAAATCAAACAATGGTAAATTTATGCAACAAGACATGTGAGTTTATTAAAAAATGTTATAGCGAATTATAGCGATTACAATAGTTTATACTATATAACATGAGTTTTCGCTAAAGATATTAGGATTTTCCAACTATATAAAATGGATGCCTGTGTTAAGTATTCAATATAGTTTATAATAACGCCAATCAACACGAAGTAGCCATTGAAGCGTACTTCAAATCATACATATCTCGAAAATACGATGTCTTCGACATCGTATTTTCGAGATACAAAGTCAACATGTGGAACCGACATACTTTTATTCTTTCGAGTGAGAATTACAGTTTATTGACAGTTCGCAAAATCGATCTGCAATTTACACCGAGAAACCCTTTCTACATGCCCTCCGACGTTTCCACAGTATACGTTATGGAACAAACATAATGCATAATATTCAAAAGCAGAGTCATAATGATGTCACATTTTAGGATCTACTGTGATCTCGTCTTCTTCTTTCCATTCTGGTCCCTTGGGCCGCTTTATTCAATCTATTCAGTCCTCTCGACAACGCTTTGCCAACTTACCGATCATCTGCATATGTCTGCCTCTTTCGACTGTTCATCCCTGCTGTTTGGAGATATCTCTAATATTCTACTACGACATGATTCTGAAATATGTATTGAATCTTTGGTGTTAGTCACGCTTTCAATGTACATCTACAGAAGTGTACGGGACATCGAACAACAGTTGTAGTTCTTCTGTCATGTACAATTCTGTCATGTACACGTTTGTCATGTACACTTCTGTCTCCTTCGTGGAAGTTGCATGGTCGTATAGTGCTAACCGCGGAGAATTGGATCTCAGTTAATTATCACCAACTCGATTGTGATATACAACTGGCATATCAACCAATATCGACATATTGCCAACCCCCGTATGTGTTTTGTAGCTGTCATGTATTACGATGCGCTGAAACAACGTTTAATTTATGCACCAATATAGATGTGTAGAGTGGTTAATGTCTGATATATAGACCAGTATTTGTGTGTGTCGAACACGAAATATAGAGCAGGCATACACATGTAGTCATTGTATCTTCTTGACGAGGCCAAACATGCTCCTGGCAAAATCGCCGGTGAGACGACAAACGTCCGGTTATATCGCCCGCGGTAATTTTTAACAATGGCGGCGACCGCATCGTCGCGTCATCACACTGCGTCGGTGTAATAGCTTCAAAGTGACACTAACTTAAAGTGCCCATTGAGGCTAGTGAAAGAACCAACACGCGCGTTATCAATTTACTTCAGTGAACACAAATAAGGTAGAACATAGCGTTGTCAAGCAACCCGCTATTATTGTGCTGGTTCACCACTCAACAAAGCACGGATTTATAAAAACGTCGACAGAATATTACGGGTGATATTAGGTCGAGGGAATTTTAACAAAGTTTGGTTGTTGTCGAGACAGCGGTTTTTTTAGACTTAGTCTGTCGGTGCATAAAAGCATGAGACTATTCACTGCTCTGCGATACTGGCTTAAACTGTATGTAGGTGTTAAACAAGTTAACGGAAAGTATAACCGTACGTCAAGTTTTGAAAATTATATATATTGTATTGTATTTAGTGGACCCAATGACAGGACTGATAACTGAAACAATACATATAAATAATAAAACAATAATATAATAATAAAAACAACAAGAACAATATGGACATAAAAACCACACAATATCAACATCAAATATACCAGGCAAACAACTGTTATACATAGAAATGTCTTTGAATTGAGGATCTAAATGGTTCAGCTCCTGAATATATATCACAAATTGGATCATATATATATATATATATATATATATACATACAAATACACAACCAAACAGACAGATTTTGCTGTGCTCAAAAGTAAGCACGTTTGTTCTTGCTTATAAGCGTCGAGACCGGGGGCTTGCGGCTCGGCTCGCCCCAATTTTTAGGTGGAGGGCTTGAGAAAAGATGTGCCCCTTCCCCAATATTTAGAGCCATGAGGTTTTTTTGGTGAGCCTTAAGGGGTGAAATTTGAGGTTTTTAGAGAACCTCAGCCCACCGCCAATATTCACCAAGTTCCGATGCCAATGTCTACTATCATCCTGTCGTTGCTTGCTTGGCATTCGTTTATCACGCAGTATCCGGCCTGGTCAACGCTTTAGGGCTACATTTACAATCGGCTTCTGTGCGGCCAAGATTCCAGGTGCTCGGAGTGCCTGCGCGATGAACCATGTCCATACTTGTATTACAGGACCTAGTTCAGTAACCGTGAGCTTAATTGGTCGCAGGATGTTATCTAATCTGACCGTTGGCGGTCACCGCCCTATGTCGTGGATCGCTGCCAACAACGGCACACAGGTGCTGAGGAAATAATTATGTATGGGGAAACGTTTAGGCCTACCAGAATAACATATGTGTTTCCTGTTGCATTCACACCAATCTTAGGGGAGGCAGATAGGACGATTCTCTCGGACCTGTCCCAAGACAATCCCCTCGGACAATCCTCTCAGACAATCCTCTCAGACAATCCTCTCCAACAATCCCCTCGGAGTCTCGGACCTGTCCCCGTACAATTGCACCGGACTTATCCCCGGACAACATTGCATGTTTTGATGGCGGTACAGGCTACGATTTTAGACAGGATTAATAATACAGCTGTATACGCCTTAGTGTAGAGTGTTAAAATACGCCATGGAGATTGCGTAGGTGGATTTCTCTTGAAAATGAGTCTTATTTATAGTGGATTAAAAAGTTGAAGCACTTCTGTCATCCAAACTGCTCCATTAAAATATTGAACTTTAAGTTTTCCCTTGTTCTTCTTGCTTGGATCCACCCTGCTTTAGCTGAGTTATCTTTCTGCTACCGCATCTTACCTTATTTACATATTGTGTGACGTCATATCCTCTGAACATCGTGGTTCGTCTTTATATACTGTACCAGGTTAATATAATGATGTTTATAATTTGTGTTTCTTAATTCAATATGTCATATTCGTAAGGATAAAAAGCGGGGTTTGTTTCCCACGCATCGTTTTGCTGGTGAAAACGTTTCAGAAGGTCAAATCGTTTTTCTTTGGTAATAGTAGATATACATTTTCATCGTACCATGTCATCGACTTTTGTTTTAATCGGGCAAATCGTTAATTATGCAAACGTATGCGGATTCTGTTAACATGTCCGTTTCTCGCCCAGTGCTCTGTAATTG
This sequence comes from Escarpia spicata, assembly GCA_963995525.1. Taxonomy (NCBI): domain Eukaryota; kingdom Metazoa; phylum Annelida; class Polychaeta; order Sabellida; family Siboglinidae; genus Escarpia; species Escarpia spicata. The sequence continues at coordinate 9,634,130 of OZ023210.1, forward strand.
AACCTTTCGTTCATTAATTTTCATTGACGGGCAGTATTTCAATAATTAGTAAATTTACAGTATTGGGGAAATATGTTCGCTTTTGGATATTAAAGGAGCACAATTATTGTTTTTCGATACACCGACATTTAATGAAGTTCATTAAAACAGCCATGATACACACATGACCTGTCCAGGTTTTGTCAAATTGTTATTTCGGGTGGCCGCAATGTATCTTTTACTTACAATTATACACTAGTCACAACATGATGTAGTCCAATTATGCCTTACTTTGTATTTGTTTCGGTTTATATAAATGGTAATTCTGTCTACTTCTGTGTCCACAATATTCATATTTATGTATGCAATATCGTGTATATGTTATTGTATGTTTCAATTAACCCCTCCGTAGCAATTAGTGTGCTGGGTTAGTATCACATCATTACCAGAAATACCGAGCTTCCGTAGACGCTAGGTTCGTGCCAATCGCCCGCCGTAAATGACAGATCGAATTGTTTTTGTCGCAGCGCAACGCACTAATTGTTTGTCGCAACACGCAGCCAATGAAAGCATCGCCTGCACATCGTACGATCGGTACACGCGTAAAAGACACATTTAAGTCATATATTCACCGCACGCGCTATACTAAGTTTTTATCAGAATTCACTACTACATCAGACATGAATAATATAATCCTTACTGTTGCTTTGAGATATTGGAATTAGTGGAATATGTTATGTTTATGGTATTTAGATTTTTTCTTGAATCCAAATTGAATTAGTTGATAATATAGTAAAACGTTCTATTTCACAGTCATGTACTGTCCATATTTGTCTCTAAATGTCTAATGAAAATAGCAGAGTAAATTGCATAGTAACACCAATAAAGATATTTCTTTTTCTTAATTTAGGATTGTTTTAGTTATGTGCTTTGAAGAGGAGACTTTGTTTAAGATTATGAATAAATGTCATAGTCAAAAAGGTGGACAGAAAACTAATGTATATTATGAACATCAATGTAATTTGAATGTGAATATATTTTTACAAATTTGCAATAATTAAACACACAATTAAAACTACTTATATATTTAAAATGAATTCCAATTATTTTACAAGCGTGATGCTATATAGTGGTCATTTTGTAGAGCAACTGTAAGCTCCAGTGTTGTAACATAAGTGAGAGGAGAACTAATTTATTAACTCAAGTCTTTGAAGCACCCGAACAGTTAAAGGAATGTTGTATATATGTTACCCAGGATCAGTTACCGGTTAATAGTCATTATAATACATACTTATTAGCAAAACTTGTCATTTTGTGCGTGTAAAGACCGTTGGAACCAAACACATCAACGGTAGGGACGTCTGGTTTTATCCGATTTTGATAAGATTTTCACAGTACATGCCGTAGATACCTACGGATCAGATGTGGGGTCGGCAAGTGACCGGTCTGCGCAAACATTTCATATATAGGCTTTTGAACGTGCTATTTCCTTAAGATATTCGACCTGTCGCTGTCATTTTACATTGCAAACATAGGCAAATCATTCACGCATAGGATGTTTTTAAAAAAATTATCCGATTTTTATTATTTGTCCACAGTATATGCAGAAGATACCCGCAGATCAGATGTGGGGTCGGCAGATGTGGTGGGCTGCTTTTCTCGCGTACCATGCGCGTTTGTCTTGGGCGCGTAATGCAAATTAATATCGCCGCCGCGCGGGGGAAGGGTGCAGCGTGACGCATACGTAATTTGTTTTTTATCGGTATTTCTGGTAATGTTTAACATAGTTTAGTTAGTTATTTTCTTACACGCAACCGAGTAGATTGGCAACTGTGTGTAGTTGTCTATCTTCTTTTTGTGTCTGTTTCATGAGGAACTTTATTACCTTTCTATGTATACTCGGGTTTTAACGGTGCTACGGTACGGCGACCAGAATCAGAGCAGAATCGTTATTTCTTGTCAATCGACGGCTTTTCTCGACACCAACAAGTCTGCACTGTTACTACTCGGCGCAACAGTTAATCCGCATTCACAACGCCTTTAGAAAGCCTTGAAAGCGTATACATGAGCTAGTGCCCCGTGTGTCTGCACCGGGGCACGCTTGGCTTGGTGCCGCGTTCTCGTGCAGCCATCAAACCCAGCCCGCGCGAACTCCTGCCCCCAGCCAACCAATCGCGGCGAGGGGATGCTCGCGGGGCTAAAAATAGATCCGGCGCTTCCTATTTCAAAAGCGAGGTGATTTTCTCAATCAACTCACCATTGTTTGCGTACAAACAACCTATGGGTCCATCGCAGTGACACTGGTACGTGTGTGTAATACGTTGTGTATGGGCGAGTGAAATACTTTGCAGGTTGTTCGGCGCCTGTAATCGCTGCGTGACCCATATCTACCTGCGTCTATAGACGCCGCAGGTAGGCGGTAGACCAGTCCACCGGCCGGGCAGCATTCGCCTCGAGCGCCGTTGAATGTCTTTGAAAGGCACGCCTATTCATCGCGCTAACAATGAACGCCGTATAGAGTGGCTGCCGTTGGATCGTATCTGCCCCCCGCTGGAGGTAGTAGGCCTATAGCGGCGACCTGTTTGCGCGCAGCGGCTTCGCGTCCAACGTCTTCACACTAGAACGATTTCAGTTGCGCATGGCTTGCCGCTATAGCAGTCAACGTCGACACGGTGTCTTAGCAAACGGACACGGCTCGTCGGTCGCGCGCGTGTGTGTGTGTCGTCAACTGTAGCCGTTTGCCTTGCCCGTCGTGTGCTTAGTCAAGCCGAACATGTCTCACCCGAGCGGAGCCGTTACGACCGCCGCCGCGACGGTGAAGATGCCAGTAAAAGGTAGGCGATTCTCATAACACTTGCATGGCTGTTCACGCCGTCGTTCAACGCTTAGCGACGACACGGCCGAGCGCCGAAATCGCGGTGTATGTCACTCGACCTGAGTACGTGTGAATGTGTACGCGTGTGTTTGTAGGTATAGTTGCGCTAGATTAGCGGCGGAATCGCGCCGTTTATGTACACATATCTGTGTCGGGAGTGACGGAATGTCGCACGGAGTCACCGCGCTGCGTGGGTCAGCGGTGTTTGCGAAGGGCCGTCCGCTGCAGCTACCGCATCGCCAGCTGTCGTCGGGAAGTTTACGCCGACTCGACACGGATATACAACTGCGCAAACGTGTCGCCGATCTGTTCACAGGAATCACCGCGACTCACTATAAATTGGACTCCAGCAAGACTCGGAACATCGCTACCACGCCATATACCGAAATCTACGTCAACTTCGATCATGCGGATTATATCACCTTCCAAATGTTTTAAGTAGGTTAAGTGAGATTTTATAGCGCAACGTACGAAATGCATGTTCACTAGGTATATACGCTCGTCTGTACGCGTCCCTTCCCGGCCCGAGTGGTTCTTGTTGACGTCATAAATATCCGATTTCCGAACGGATACACGACAGGGACAATCTGGCGCGTGATCGATCAGATAGCCATGTTGGTAACGCGATACTTTTATAGATACAAAAAGTAGTATCGCGGTAAAGAAGTATACCTGTGGGACCCGCCCTAGAATTACCGCTCGGTCAGAGTGACGACGCCATTGCTATTTTGGAGACGGGTTCTCAGGGGGCCGGGTCGTGCGCGTGATCAGGAATGCGTGTTCAGTAGAATTTCTGTGCAGTTGGGTTGCAAAATCTCAGAAGGATTGTATATATCGGAAGGTTTTGATCGTGTGTGTGTGTGTGTGTGTGTGTGTGTGTGTGTGTGTGTGTGTGTGTGTGTGTGTGTGTGTGTGTGTGTGTGTGTGTGTGTGTGTGTGTGTGTGTGTGTGTGTGTGTGTGTGTGTGTGTGTGTGTGTGTGTGTGTGTGTGTGTGTGTGTGTGTGTGTGTGTGTGTGTGTGTGTGTGTGTGTGTGTGTGTGTGTGTGTGTGTGTGTGTGTGTGTGTGTGTGTGTGTGTGTGTGTGTGTGTGTGTGTGTGTGTGTGTGTGTTTGGATGTATGTCAAAGTAACGAAACGTTTTATTTACACGAATGAAAACGTATCATTTCTATACCTGGTATACTATTGACATTGGCGCAGTACACGGCATGTTTGGTAGCACAGGATAATAGTTGCTCACCCTACGCGTAATCACAATATATTTATCAACGGTTGTTGGGATGTTGCTCGCGTGTATAATATAAGAGTGTCTTGAACCGAGCAGCCTTTCTTGTCCCTATACAACTTATATTTGACATAATTGTGAGCGTGGAACACGCATTAGTAACCAAACACATTGAAAAACAACATCTAGCATACATGAAAGCCCACTTCGTCAACAACAATAACAAAATCATATCAAGCTAGCCTTTCCAGTCTTATTCCAACAAAATAGATGTATGGGCTAGGCTCGAAATACACGGCTTACACTCTGGTTTTCATATGTGAAGTTGATGATAATAAGTCAGTTATGTGTGCGATAATATGGCTGCTGTGTCAATGGTATAGGTATATACAGCGACAGAGTACACAGCTATCGAGTAAACCAAACTATATACCGTAAATAAATTCGATAAATACTGTCCCTAAAATCAGGAAGTAGAATCAGACACCATGTTGTCGTTGAAGCGTGCAAAACGCCTCGCCAACACGCTGGCGTCACGAAACTAAACGCTTGTAAATAAAGCGGCCCACCGCACGCATGTTGGCGCCGATCAATCTGCGGATCTTGACGTGAGCATAATATGAGTGTGTTGGCGCCATACAGCGGCAATGTATTCGATGGGCTTTCCTTGCTGGCGCGCTTTTGCAAACTTTTTACCGAAACGCCTCTTTTTCCACGGAACCATTTAAAGCGTTTCACTCTTTCTGAGACTAGTGATTTCTCTTCCGAAACATTCATGCCCGCGAAAGGTGTCAGCTTACTGACGGTAGTTTTTCTTAAGAAAATTGATGATCTTGCCCCATCATCTTTTCCACGTACGTTACAGAATCTGCGTGGAGTTGGACTTATATTTTGTCATCGTTATCGGTGGGATAAGCTAGAACAAATAAAGAAAATAAATAGTTATTAGGCATGTAAAGTGGATAACTCTTTCAGGCAAACTGGTTGAAGGATCATCCGTTAGAGATTTAACAATGTTTTAATTCCCCGACATTTTTCTGCAATGTTGTGTCTAAATGGGAATTGAACGTTATCCGACCTGCATCAATAGAAAGCGACAGTTCGCGAACAAAACTACTGTATATTACACAATACAACACTAAGGGGTGTATAATAATCTAGTATAAGACATTAAACCCAAATATTCAGGGTGTGTTTAGTTCACCTTAAAAGTGTACAACACGAATATTATTATCATATTCCAAATACGCTTAATGCTATATGAGTATATGTTTAACTACTCAACGGACTCGGACTTTAAACTGTAATCCCAACACAGATCTATCTTCTTTAACATTTACCTGGACATTTACGTTAAGCATAAATTCCGTTGTGTGGTAAACAAGTCGAAAGCTCATTTGTCGTCTTACAGCATATCAAAGTCCCATATTTACTGATACAGGTCAGTTGTCATTAGACGAGATTGGCGCAGATTGACAGTGGAGTTGGCCCCCTACGAACGTTCTATCCAATGGAAGAGTGCGCGTGCGTGCGGGCATGCGTGAGTGCGTGCGAGTGAAAACCAACAGCACAATCACACCGATCATTGAAACATGAAGAACAAAATTAAGTTCTGTCGTGTGTTCTGATTACAGCAACGTATTATCTATCAATAGTAAACGTACTAATCAAATTATGGTTATAAATTAATGGCTAATCCCCATTGAAGATCATCGTATCGTTTGGATTATTGAGGCGGCAGAATTAACCAAAAACCTTTAGGTGTATTGACATACCATAATGAAATAATCAAACTTGATATTGGGCATCTACTTTTTCAAGACCCCCCAGTATGTCTACTCTATGTTCTAAAACATGAACACGATACAAAATGTGTTTCTCGACAAATTACAAAACGAGAAGTGCTCGCGTCTCACATACGATTCGGCCATATAGACTTCATTATGTTAATCGGTGGATAACTGGTCTCGTTAAACCTGCCTAGCTCCGTGGTTTCATAGAGAAGCATTCATGCGTAAAACTCGTGTTTACAAGACGAACTACAAGCTTGTTGGTTGTGTTCCAACTGCACGTACACAGCGGCACAATAGGCTATACTAGAACCACCAAGGCAAGATACAGACTCTATGGGGTCACTGTCATTACAATCGCGATTTCGCAACTCTTCGGAACAGATACGCATCGCAGGATTGGGAATGGCGTCTATGAGACGCGCACCTTATCTTAACAATCAAACTCAGAAAACGTTAATGTAAACATGCTAATGTTAGCTTAGTTTACCGGAGTCCAAACATCAGTAAAAAATGAAAACGAAAAAGACACAAAGCGCAGTTAAGAAGAATGGTGAGGAAGTTTGTGTCAATAATAATATATAATACCGTTTTTATTTCAGACAAGCATTGTGTCCACATTTGAAAAAAGTACATCGATAAAAACATCCATATAAAAATAGAAACATAAATAAATAAAGATAAAACATAAATATGTTAATAAAAACAGGATATTTAAAAATTATACAAAGCCTTGACCCACTGATGCCGCAACTGTGACGTACTGTATATGTCGCTAGTAACAATACTCTGAATAATTGTATTAACTGACCTGTTAATCCTCGTGATTAAACTAAAAATAGCTGTTCTTGTAACACAGCTACATCATTTTACATTAGCTGTAGCAAACATGTAGCTAGCGCTACATCTCATCGGCAGATTGTTCAATATTCTGTGTGATTTGTTATAGGCAATAACATGTTGCTGAAAATTAGCTTTTCTAAAATTAGCCCATAGCGCACACTATAAATATTACTGAAATATGCAGTAAACAACTTATTCTTTACAGCAGTGGAGCAACAATGATATTTTTGTCGTAACATGTTACTTTTGGCATAAAGAAGTCTCACTTTGGCTTGAATACCATAAGTCGTTACAATTGACATGCCCAAGGTATTTACAACAGGTGGCGAAGTTTAACTTATTTCCTCCTAAAGTCATTTCCCTGGCAAGATATGAATTTCTAGAATCAAAGTATATGACCAGGGATTTATCAGCATTATATTTAATGTTGTGCTCACACCCATAAGAGTAACATATGTCAAGTAAAGCTTGTAGTCCCTTGGCGGAAGGAGCGAATAATATATATATATATATATATATATATATATATATATATATTCTGCCTTTGGATAGACATATATATATACAAATATATATACGTATACCCAAAGGCAGAAAATGCAGACCGCTCCATTATACGAGATAGGGTATACATTATCCAACCTCCGAGGACAATGCTCTAAACATGTGGGTCACCGACATTAAATCGCGGTTTCGCAATTCCTCGGAACCGATACGCATCGCATGACTGGGAGTGGCGTGTAGGAGACTCGTCCCTTATCTCAGCCAAATGTGCAAGGATCAAACAAAACGGGCGTATGAACCCGAGTGACCATATCTTGCAGCGCTGGACACGCAGTGGAGGGCGTGAGAATATATTATGGCGTGGCGTTTTTGACCACAAACAACAGGCCTCCGTGCCTGTGTCCATCCTTCTGCGTTGTCACCGGGATAATGCCGTACATGTAGGTTAGTTATTTTGCAGCTGTTTCTTGCATTATGTTCGTAATTGTGGTTACTGTTTCTGACTTCCCGTTTATATTGCTCGCTGGCGCATGAGTCATCCGAGACCAGTGATATTATAATTATTATATTGGATAAGAGTATAGGAGTGTAGAAAATACATTAGTAATCATTAATATAATAACGATTACTATTATTAATCATAATTCATTTGCAGGTATTAATAATTGTTAATAAGCAAACTCAGACAACGTTAATGTAAATATTTTAATGTTAGATTATTTTACCGGAGTCCAAGCAGTTAAGAATAATGGCGAGGAAGTCTGTGTCAATGTGTGTGTGTGTGTGTGTGTGTGTGTGTGTGTGTGTGTGTGTGTGTGTGTGTGTGTGTGTGTGTGTGTGTGTGTGTGTGTGTGTGTGTGTGTGTGTGTGTGTGTGTGTGTGTGTGTGTGTGTGTGTGTGTGTGTGTGTGTGTGTGTGTGTGTGTGTGTGTGTGTGTGTGTGTGTGTGTGTGTGTGTGTGTGTGTGTGTGTGTGTGTGTGTGTGTGTGTGTGTGTGTGTGTGTGTGTGTGTGTGTGTGTGTGTGTGTGTGTGTGTGTGTGTGTGTGTGTGTGTGTGTGTGTGTGTGTGTGTGTATGTATATATATACATATATATATATATATATATAATGTGTATATATATATATATATATATATATATATATATATATTTAGAGCATTGTTTTCGGAAGTTGTATAATGTATGCATATATATATATATATATATATATAATGTATATATATTTATATATATATATATATTTAGAGCATTGTCTTCGGAAGTTGTATAATGTATACCCTATCGATAGGGTATACATTATACAACCTCCGAAGACAATGCACTAAAAATTACCAACACTATTGTTGGGTGCAAATAGTTATTCATATCATGAATCAGTATATTTACGGTTAAACTGCATACGCCTAACAATTCGAATTTTTAAATAAAATGCATTATCTACACAACCAGGGATAAAAACTTTAAGCACACCGGCGTTGGTGTGCTTAAAAAACAGCGGTCTGCCTAACGCGGCATTATATGCATATTTGGTTTGCAGCTGTTATATATAACTATCAAAGCGTATGGTGATAACCGAACAATTCGAAGCCCAGAAGTTGTGGTCTTAACCAGTGTCAAAAAACAAACAGAGTTCAAAACGTATGAGATATAGTGTCGTCAGTAGTATATTTGTGATCTTGGCATTGGAAATGCATCAATTTTAGTTACTAGTTAACTAATTAATAAAAAATATTTTTTTTAAACCAAATAAAAAATACATAATTGTTTGTATGCATTTACTGATAATGTAATTAAGGTGGTTTACTATGGAAACAGTGCAATGCTTTAAGAAATGGCTAATACATTAACGAGAATACTGTTTACTAAACTAAATTTGTGATATTAATTAGCAGTACTAATTAGTGGGTGATATGCTATAAAATAGGATTTTTTTCTAGTGAACATACTGAGCTAAACGTTGTACAGCTATTGCTTGTATTGAGGACCACATCAACATTAAATATTCATTTCACATAATGTGACGTCACATACCTTCATTTCCAGATATCAGTCAAAGCGACGGTGTATAAACGTTATATTTTTTTATAAGTGTCCACTAAAGCGGCAACAGCTTCTGTTGGAGGACGTCAACTTAATGTCGCAACAATAGCTGTATTGTTTCCAAGAGAGTAATGTTTCCAAAACGTCTCCGATCGCGCCATTGGGGTTGGCATCTAAACGACTCGCCTGTTATCTCCTAAACCCGTGCTAGTATCGAAACGGGGAGATGCACCCGTTGACCTTTCCTATCGGCACCGAATTCATTAAGGTGGGGTGGGAATACAAAGCGATTTTTTCTAAACAGTAATCCCATGTGTTCTATTTACGTACAGCGTCAGTTAATATTTATTTTGCAGGTTTTTATAGTTATTCTGTTCTGTTTGACTGTACCGTTGTTATCATTAATGAGGAGACCAACGAATGTCATCGTAAAATACATATTAATAAAAAGGAAAAACATTATCCACCATTGATTGCATTTTTTATTGTCAAGATCTTTCATATGTCATTTATTATTTGGCGTGGTTGTAAGTTAAGTTACCAATTAATGTAAGTATTATTGTGAAGTGCTGGAGACGTGTATTTGAATAAAACTTTAGATAGGTCACGCTCTGGGGGAAGTAAAGAAATAGATTTGATTATGTTAATAGTATCTTCAAACTGCAGTAACATTTTCTAAAATGTGACATCGAAAGACTAAAATAATAACTGCATGGGATAATTGTGTAAGGTTAACTTGGAGCCATACGAATGTTCGTTGTGTGTAAATGATTGTTGTTTGTATACCGGTCGTTTCTGCCTTTGTCATTCGTATTTTGACTTTGTTCATTTTAACATATGTCTAAGACCAACTAGTCCGTTATTTTGATCTCTGTTGTTGCATGAAAAACAAACAATACAGTTAATCTACAATTTTCGCAAGAATGATTCTACAATGTCTATAAGGTCACTCACCTGTTTTTAAGAGTTCTTTAATTGACGTGTTTGAACTAAAAGACGAATTGTGTTTGGAAGAGTTAATATGTTCAAACCGACACTTGGACGACGGCTGTGTATCGTTCGACGGTTCGAGTCAATTTCTAATTGGAATGTTATATACACAACTTTTGTAAATATCATAATCAAAATAAATAAAACTTTAAGATATATGATTATAAGTTGAACATTTTAAGTGATTTTCCTAAGTTGTGTTAACCAAATTTAATACTGCAAAATATATAATATTTAACAATAACCCAGCAAAATAGTCAGTTGTGCTCTACTTACGACAGATCAGGATATATATATATATATACTGGAATGTGTATAATGCTTGCATTCACTATAGCGACTAGAATACCGATTTGATGTACGGCTGTATAGCGGCTTACGACGTGTCACTTCTGAGTCGAGTTGGCGACTTCGGAGTGCCAGCTTACAGCGTCTCCCGGTTCGTTCGAGTTATCGGCTCTGAGCGACAAGCAACTAATTACAGCCCCATTGTTCTTGATGTCCAAGGCTCTCTGGTGACACGAAAGTTCATTCATGCGTGAATACGTCACCTCCGCGTCAGCTCTAGACAACAGCGTTGATTGCCGCGTGTGTGGATGGGCTGATTGCCTCGCGGCGTTTAAGATAGCTGTTGTCGAACGGGCCGTCTAATTTGGGATGGTTAATTTTATATTCAGTTGAAGGGTGGTACACAGGCAGCATGTATGCTGATGGAGCCTGAGTCTATAGCTTGCATTCGAGCGATTGGAATGCCTATACAGACGGAGAACGCGTGGGGACTTCGCGGTAGGGTTTAAACGGGTGCCCAATGGCATATGCAGATGCAATATGATCTCGTTTATGTAATTATTACGAATGATTCAAATGTTTACAAACATGCAAAACTATATAATGTATATCTACAATTATAATTACATGGGTATGTGTATTTTAAACTAAAACTCCGATAGTATGACTGTCTGGGCGGTAATGAATAACTCGAATTTTAAACTCTAGTTGGTAAACCTGCTGTTAGCGAATTGATATAAATCAAAACGGACATGTTTTAGGACAAAACTACTTATATCATATACCTACAGCGATATGCGTCAAAGAAAAACCGTCTGATCGGTGTTGCAATAAAACCGTGTTGTAGATAGTATACCCATAACATCTAAATACAATACCTGTGACGTCTAACTTATATTTACCACAGTGTTAAGTATGATTTGTCGAATGTTGACTGGTATAATGAATATTGCCCTGGGCTAGCATGGAATGTAAACATGACACTAGCCCCCAAAACGTTCAAAATAAACACGTCACGTTTAACTTACGTTTACAATAATGTGGTTAAACGCGTTTGGGCGCACTATATATCAAAATAGGTCAAGTTGATAATACTGTTATTAATGGACAATGTTACATCGTAAACAGGATGCGGTTCCTTTGATATCAGCTGGTATACACTTCTAGTTACACAACTGTGATCCCGTACAATGCATTCAAAAGTAACACGATCGCGATACCATGACGCAGTGTGTGTCGTACACACTGCGTCATGGTATCGCGATCGTTACACCCACGCGCATTCGTCGTTAGTAAACACGCATCTCAATGCAGAAGCTCGCTCAAACAAACCCGATTCTAACTTCGGAGTTGTTTATCATAGAGACGTCATCCACGACCGCTTCGCGTGGATCACTCTCAGTGAAAATAGCTATTTGATTGTTACATAACGATCTCACTCCCAGGTTTAAAAAATATATGTGAATGCGGGTACTACTCAACACACCTTTCTACTCTACTGAACAGTTGCCAAGAATGGGAAAGTCGAATATAATACCTCCCTGGCCGGCGAACTGCCAAAGCAAGGCCGCTCAGTAGAATGAGCGCTATACGGGGAAGCACAAGAGAAAAAGGCTACAAATAGAAAGCCAGTAAACTAACACCTGTAGCTAGTCATCACGGCGCCGTTTATATATAACGCGTTATACAATGACGTTATAATCAATATAATGAAACAACGCAGCGAGAGATCGTAAAAAATGTCTTTGTTGCACTAAACTAATATATCCGTATCTATTAGAGTGAGCCTTATTTTCACAATCAACGATCCTATATGCATGGTAGAATGTATAAGACACTCGTGACGGTGGACTTCTGATATTAATTAATGGTAGTGTTCACTATAATTAAACAGACTACAGACTTGCTGAAAACGCACGTGTAAAGTGGAATTGAAATATACAGTAATACTTATTTTAAATGAGCACTTAATTTAGTTTGATTGGGAATGTGTAAATGGAATTAAATTAACTCCTTTTTGGTCAAGTTTATAATTTTAATTAAAATGGTCTTTCTGAACATATTAATTATTAAAATTAAAGTAATTTAGTTTATTTCATTTTAGCAATTGACATTAGCACATGGCTGGTTACCATTAGGTTGAAAATATTATATAGTCGTTAGGTTTAACTTGTTTATATTTAGTTTATATTTGGCTTGCCTACGTGTTTGTTCAGCCGTAGTAACATTAATTTGGACTGGCGCCTTATAACTCACGACCCTAGTGCCCCCGCCTCGGAAGCTGATACTCCATTCTAAACTTTTGTGAAAGTGGAAACAAGTATAATATCCGCTCTCATGTGTTCCTTGAAACAGTCGCGGTATGTAGGTCAGCGGGCCACCTGCCAACCATGGCAGCCGATTCGCTCGGGGCGTGGCCCGAGCGTCTTTGTTGGCGGCCGAACGGTGTTGATTTAGTCAACAGCGACAACTTCGACAGTGTCCGCTTCGTCGTGTATTGACATTAACAGGCGAGGTGGCGATTGTACACAAGTCATCGCCATCCGCGCGATTGACGGTGTTACTCAGCAGGCCTGGGGTAATAGTAATAGTAATATGTAATAGTAATAGTAACGATTACAAATATTGAAGTAATAGTAATAGGTTGAACAAAAACTCAATGTAATAGTATTAGTAAAGGAAGCAATGTAAAAGTAATTTACCTATCACTGTTATATTACTATTGAGCATTTAAACCAAATTTCAACTACATAACAATTCCATTGGACTAGGCTGTAGATTCCACTAGTTTCTCCAGGTTTTATGGTTGCTCCCTCTTGGTAACTTCAGCATGGCCCTAGTGGAGTTTTACCCTATAGTTTTATGAGCGTTTACATAGCAATATACACTGGTACAGTGTGACTGCTGCATTGACTAAAATTATTAAACTGGCCTTTCACTGCTTTGAAGCTGGTTCTGCCAAGTGCCAACTTGCCAACTACCCTTTTCAAGTAAGCCTATGGGTTTAAGGACTGCCTCCATGGTGCCCTCAATTCAACTTAAACTAGTGTGTGTGTGTGTGTCTGTGTTTGTGTGTGCGTGCGTGCGTGTGTGTGTGCGCCCGTGCGTGCTTGCGTGTGTGTGAAAACATCCTGATGTATTTGTATTTGAGCCAATCATTAACTGTCCACCAAGCTGTAGTAGAGCAATGTGGTTTAATTAGACTGTAATATAATCCACCAAGTTATGTGGCATTAACTATTGCTTTTGTCTTTCATTCCAGTATGGTACTTAAATATAAAATGGAACATATAAGTTCTATCCTTAGTCAATGTAGTTAGTAGATTGTACTAAATATGGTATATACCATAATATTTTTATTTTGTTGTAAATATTTAAGACTTTTTATACTTTACAATACTTCCCTAATGATGGTGGTGATAAAAGTACTTGACATTCTCAAATATTATTTCAAATACTTTGGGCATGGGTATCAATAAATGTAAAGTAATATTTTTTAATCAATTCCCTTGTTTACCTTTTTGAGACTGTGAGTCAAACAATTGTACTTATTGTATTTATGCATACAGTGCATTATACCATAATGTGTTCTGATGAAAAATCTAATAGTAATAGTAATTGCTTAAAATGTAATAACAATATGAAGAATTCAGCATGTAATTGTAATAGGAAGGAAAAAGGTAATAGTAATAGATTACATTGCACTGTAATTTACCCGAGGCCTGTTACTCAGGCCGGAGTTCTGTATTTGAGCGGAGGCTTTGTCGGTTCACTTTGAGTCAAGTTTTAGACACACCAGTTGCTTTTGTATTTTATATAAAGTAAACAAACGGGAATATTGTTATATTGTGCGAATATTTACAATCTATCACTGCAGTAGCTTCATTGTATGCATTATACAGACGTCGTTTGTTTGGAAACATGTTTAGGCCTATACATATATATATATATATATATATATATATGTATATATATATATATATATATATATATTGGCATGTACTAAAATGGTCGCTCGTGAAAACAGGTTATTACAGTGTAATATTACTGACATGTATATGCATAGCGAACCACTGCCTTGCGGAAGAAAGAAAACTTCATGTCGTGGCGTGTTCGACGCTTCGATCTTAAAATGAATCGACAGAGTACAACATTGGAACATGTTCTGGCAACCACTGCACTAGTACATCGCTGTGTGCATCATCAATGCCGCCTTGTATATGTCGTTATCAAGATTGACATTCGTCGTTTCTTCTTGTCTGGGATCGCATTCGCAAGACGACTACTGGGCGTGTCTAACCGTTTGATGACTCATTTACAAACATATCCTGTGTTCAAATGTACCAATTCATGCCCTGGAATATACATGCCCTGGAACGTATAAAGTGTTCGTGCATTAGAATGTACAATTGATGAACTGTTCTTGCCCTGAACTGTGTTCGTGTTCATGCCCTGGAATGTAACACATTGAACTATTCATTCTCTGGATCGCGTGAAGATTCTAGTCCTAGCTGGAATGCACCATAGGATTGTTCGTTCCCTGGATACACAACTGAACTGTTCGTGCCCTGCATAGGATATCATTATGTATAACTATGGCATTGACATGTCGTTGTTGTTCTCGTTAAATGTTCTGTGCGAATATTCGTTTGTTTATAACTTGAATCATGAAGTTGGGTCTCTGAATTTCTTCGATAGAAACGTTATTGAAACCTAATTGGGTAATCTGTATATATTTGCTTAGGATGTAGATATACTAAATTATTAAAGCTATTTGCCGATACAAACAAATCGTTGTATAAGCTATTTTAGACTGCCTATACGCACGATCAATAAACTGCTCGTGTGGATATTTCCGCTATAGACTGTAGTCTCTGTGGATGGGTTGTCAAAACTAGCAGGGCATCCCAACGGTGTTCTCACTTAGGCTGTATCGATATAACTGATAATAAATGCATAAGATACTTCGTTTTTGGTATGGTATAATAATAATTATATATATATATATATATATATATATATATATATATATATATATATATATGCACCATGTGTAACAATAAGGTTATAAAACTACGACAATCACAAAAGTCGTTTCTGGTTCCCAGTATGTAGGCCGGGTCTACGGGTTAATTTTGGAACACATTAGTCAAAGCAGCCTTGCAGTCCCTGCATGACTAATTTCTTTCTAATACATCAGTCTCGACGTTTCGGTTACCTGTGTCTTTTTATAGTAATTTTCAAAAGTATTTGCCTGTCATGTAATGATGTACTAGGGGTGGTTGACCGATATTCAAAAGACGCCGGTAACATTATAGACGACATATTATATTTAGTAACTCGTATGAATAACCCGACCTCCCCCATTGTTGAATGTGTGTATATGGCACAAAGCATACCAAGTTATACAGATGGGCTCAGTCTCGGCACAGCCTTAGCATACGGTACAGAGATTTTAGTCGGAGATAAGCGCGCGTGACACCGATCGGAAATGGCGGCATTTTACCGATTGTCGTCTGCTCGGAATTGAGTTTAATAGTTCCTGATAAACCCCCAAAACAGGAGCTATATATGCCCGTTATCGCCAGATGTATTCACTCCCATGCATGACGCTCATACAATAGCTTTCACTGCAATACTACGGCTGGTGTATACAAATGTGTTCTTAGAATTACTCTCGTTAATTGGGCAAGTTCGTTCACTATACGTTGCTCCAGTTCACCCAGCTGTATGAATGAGTCCTGGCTATAGACAGTGGTGGATATTTGTGTACGAATAGTCTTCACGCATTAATTGCAGCGTGGCTGGATGCTTCCCAGAGAAGTCGATATGGTGTTCGATTGAACAGGTCTGCCAGGGAGTAAAGTGTAAAAGTGCTTTGAGCAGTCCTTAGGACTGGATACTGCGCTATATAAGAACTTATCTTTACATTTTGTTAATGTTCACCTCTAGACGTGGACTACGCCTTGCAAGTGTAGAGCTGTAAATAGAAATTAAAGAATGCTCCAATCACAGTACGTCCTCTAATCGCGTCTTGTCCAGTAGCGTCTACACTCTGCGCTCCAATCAAGGGGCTAATCAAGCAGTCCATTTAAAGCCGTTTCCGGCGCATGTTTGAGCCTCTGTAATTGAGCTGAACAGAACCTTCAAACGAATTGCTATCAAAGGACGCAGGACATGGATTTGAAATCACCCAGGCATGACTACAGCGGATACCCAACTCGACGTACCATGTACAATGTGCGTCATACGCGTAATACAACAAAATATATCATTTAATTTGTGCTCCACAAAATGGCGCCCATATATAATAAATAATGGATTGGTACGAATAAAAATCCGATATTTTGTTCCAGTTTACGAGTTCCAGCATATCTTTGTTCTCCTCTTCTGTTCCCCGAATGTCCAAGGTACGACTGGACTTGTTACTGGCCCTAGATATTTTAAATGTTAAAGAACAACTACATATTAATATGTTGCATTCTCTCTAAATTAGTGCAACGTATATTTGAAGACAAACGACCTAATATGTTTCAATATGTTGGTGAAACTGCTAAGAAAACCGTTTTCTTCTTCTTCTTCTCCAACGTTTCCTTTTGTTTATTCCGCTCTATGCCAGCGTGACTGCAACCTCTCGGTGATATATCGCATACGCACCCAACACAGCTGCAGCGCCTGTAGGATGGTACCCCGGATGTCGTGAATATTTATTAAAATTAATTCTTAAAAAAAATCAGGTCGTTTTTCTGCAGAAAATTGGCTCGTTGCCTTGCAAAGTAAAGTCGCGCCATTGAAACAGGAAACACATCATAGCCGGATTCGGTTAGTTTGTTGTTACCCTGATACCGGGGGTACTTGCCCCAAAGTGGGCACCAATTTAAATTCACGTGGCGTGTGGCACTAATGGACAATTTACATGATAGCTGTGTGAAATATCGCTGCTTATAAATTGAGTTCCCCCGTTGCTTCTGTCGGTGTTCTTGAAGTGCGTCAACTCATAACACTATTGCAATAGTTTCACGTACACGAAAATCGAAAATGCAGACTGGAGTTTTTGCAGACATTTGTGTGCGTATACTACTTATGAAGTTTAACTTGTAACCACGGCAGTTTTTGCACATTTCTGATGTTCACCACAGCATGTGTGATCTTCCGTGGACCTACAAAACATGTGTTATAAAGAGGCATAACTCGTGTGCTCTCGTAATAGATTTAGGGCCTATGTATTTGCGTAGTAAATATAAAAATAGTATGGTGCCCAGTTCTGCATAGGACCGATATAATTACACAACACGACGTTTCGATTATGTGCACAGCGCTAGTATCTAAATAGCATAATGAATATATATCTACAATTAAATATTGTATTCGCAATAGTAATGTATTTTTTTAATGGATAACGTATTAAAACGAGAGCTAACAAATCAAAATAGTCAACAGTTATTTAATCGATATGTCGAATGTCGGTCCATGTCTACTTATTCAACAGGTAAACCAATATGTCGAATGTGGTGAATGTCCTTTTTAATACTATATATTGTCTAGTTATTCAACAGATAATATATATATAATCTGTTGAATATATATATATATATAATATAACCAATGTGTCGAAGTAGATAGGGACGTGCCTGATCATTCATTAAATAACCTATATTTCAAAAATATAATTATTGTACAAATGTGTAATAATTTTATGTTGAATGTTTACACTGACTGCACATATATAAATGCATGCGGACCATCTGGACTAGGGACAAAGCCATGATACTATTGTAGTATATACCGTACTCAGTGTGTAGCTGTGGTCGTTGACCTTGACGATCGAACCCGTTTCGGTGACTACACACGTCGGATAATATGTGCATTAACACACACTTGTGACGATCAGGATAAACAACGTGACAAAAATAGCACTTTACTGCTAGATGGACCCCGGATTACTAACGGCGTTTAAACAGTCTGCACTATATCATGGTCGTTGTATGCGTGCGTGTGCGTTCGCGGCGCACGCTTGAGTGTGCACACACTGAGTGCGCTCCCGCTGTTTGTTGTCAGCGACTCGCTTGGTTGACAGATCGTGGCCGTCTCGGTAAGCGGCAGCTGCAGAAGTATCTTTGACGTCCAAAGACACTCCGTTGGATTATCCATAGATATACTGGTCAAAGCGTCAACTAGACATCGGACGACCCTAGCCGGTCTTCTAAATATTTACATAAATTGATTAATTAAACAATCAGGACATTCGCGTGTCAGTGTGTGCATGGTTATGTTTGTCATATCTGAATGGAACATATTGCTTGCTCAATGCGTAAATACCAGCATTTTCAATATATTTCTATCGACCGTAGCTCCCTAACGCCTTGACCCATCTGTTGACAACTGGAATAGTGCTTCTAGATTGACCAATCGTTTTGTTTTTATGCGCCTCAGAGCTTGGTTTCCAAGGATTTAGGCACAATAGAAGTTATCTTATTATTATTATATTTGACGAGGGCGAGTCACACGTATGGAATATGTGTTCGTTTCTTGAAACCCCAATGGCTTCCTTGGCTTCTTGCCACACGGAACCTGTTGCTTTGAAAGACAATCTTGTTTAATATCGTGGAAAGGTTGTTAAACATAAAACTATGTATATACTAGTATACATTATACAAGAAGTTGCAACATCCACACTGACTTCAGGTATGTTAAACACGCGAACAACATTACAAAACATTTGGTTTCCAATTATATGTTAACCTAAAAAAACCTCCAGATCCGGGTTTGTTTCAATATACTATATACAAGTGGATTGTGAAGGTTTGCAGTTTCGTGATAATTTTTTTCCACGTATTGCCTGTAGAGGTCCATGCTCGTTCGTGTGCCTTACAAATTGCAACCTAGTTTGAAGATCTCGGCGCTTTTTCACAATGGAACCTTATTGATGCGCCTGTAATGCGTAGAGTCGTTAAACACGATACACACGTCTTTTTGACCGATCGTTTTTACACACAGGCAGTGTCCAACAGTGGCGTCCGCACGTTTAGATGTGCATGCGTGTGCACATCAGCGTGCTTGTTAGTCACCCATTTTGTTTAATGTTTAATATTGTCATGTGTAACGTGTTGTGTCCGGGAGGTTCATTATACAATCCACAACACGTTCTCTTTGTCGTTAATTCACTATTTATTGGCGTTAGTGATCAAACGATAGGCGTGTTGAGTTTTAGTTGTTAACAATTCCCGTGCTCTCTTGTTGTACAATTAAACATAAATAACGTAATTAGAGTGTACGCGATGTTTGGTCAACCGAGTGCTTACCATTATTTCATCCGTGTCATTATCAGTGTTTCAATATGTTAATATATTGACTTTTGAAGACAAAAACAGCTACGTATTACCTAACTACTAAATGTATTTATCACGCAATGAAGCAGATCTTCGACCATCCTAGGCCCATCGCCAACACTACAGAATATATCTTTCGGCCACACATTTCCAGCGGACAGCATGTTTTTTAGCTAGCGAAAAACGGCTACGTTGAGTCGGTGCACTTGAACAATCGTATAGTATCATTGGTTTTAAGCGACATTCAAACCGGCAAGTGGCGCCGTCTAGCGCAGTGTCGTTCTGGTGAGGCGACTGAATTAACCGCAGGCGCTCAACCAACAAAACAATAGAAAAAATGCACCGCACAGCCCTATTCACATTACCACCCGCGTCGGTCCGTTGTGTTCGTGTATAATTGGTGGGAAAATCATGCTGCGTTTGGAGTAATGACAGAGTTAGTCAGACACCCCGGTCACGGGCAGTTTATAACTAGCAATAAGTATGAGGGAATTCCTTTGCCAGAGATACCGTTCGCTAGGAACATGCCACAGGCATTGCACTCTGACGCGCGTCTAAACGCAGGGAACACGTCTCTATAGGTAGTTAGGTACATTTAGTATGTTGCCATGATATACTAGTTTGTGTATGTTTGACGGAGGAAACTTGACTTTAACATAAAATTATCAGAAAATAAGATGGAAATAGCAGTTATCGTCTCACTTTGAAAACTTTCGCCGATCGAGGCTGTGTGTCCAATGCTTGGACCTATATTCAGCGTGTAAGTAAAGTTAGCTTGAAATAGAAATAGTATTGTATTATGTATGTCACAAAGAAACAGGGTACAGTTTCATGAAACATAAAAAGGAATAGCCCTACCTATCGCGTTGTACAACAACGCCAACTCTCAAGTGTTCTCGGGTAAGTTCAAGACGACTGCCGATTGTTTACTACTTTAAAAATCGCCCAAACAATACCTTTCTTGTGGTATTCATTGCAATGTTGTCGGGTACGTCCCTGCTAACTCGAGTAGACATTCGAGAAGGTTTGCCGTGAAGTATCTTGAGCAGTCGTAAAGACGCATGTTGCGCCACGCCAGAACAATACGATTACTGTCTGCCGTTGTGCAATTTGTGAAGACGTTTGGTTGATTACTTTATAAGTGCATACGGACGTGTATAGCATTATGGCATATGCCCCGACAAACTAGGACGTCGGCAGCGCACGAGTGACACACTACAGCGCACTGGCTCGAGCATACACATGTCCAATTTGATATAGGAAATGGGGCAAG
Source organism: Escarpia spicata (assembly GCA_963995525.1). Lineage (NCBI taxonomy): Eukaryota > Metazoa > Annelida > Polychaeta > Sabellida > Siboglinidae > Escarpia > Escarpia spicata. The sequence continues at coordinate 9,655,266 of OZ023210.1, forward strand.
TTTTATAATCGTCACTCTTAGATTTCCATGTAAAAATTGATATTAGAATAACGGGTTACATATAGGAAGAATTAAAGGAAACTACAGAAAGGGAGACCGTTTTAGGGATTGTGAAAAAGATTAAAGATTATAAAGCTTCGCGTGGTAAACTTCCGCTGTGTTACTAATATGCAGAACAGATGTTAGGTCCGCCGCATAAACGGTTTTCCTTTAATCGTGTTTTAAGCGTGCATGCACTGGCAGACCATTTTGCAATATTCGAATTTGCGGCTACTCTTCTTTGCCCACCACTGAAACCTATCGTCAAATCCACCTCACTATATATCTCAATGCCAAAGGGAAAGTAAACACATTACAACTGTAGTCGATAAAAACGTTAGTTCCGGTTAACATTGCATACAAAAATGCTATACCGTTAACTGTCAGGCACGGAAAGTAACGTGGTGATCTAAAGATCCAAACGACGAAACGGGAGACGATTATTATATCAGCTCGTCTATACCGAACCGGTGCCCCAAGCTATGCCATCGTCAGAAATAATCAGTGCTTCCGTTGCCACTGTAATTACCCTAGAGTCGGTGAGATAGAATTGAACCGATGCTATGGCAGTGTCAGTGCGTACTCCTGTGTGCATGCGCACTGCTACAGTGGTCTCATGCGCATGCGTCATTACGCGGCCTGGAGATTCTTTCCGCTCCAGTCCCATGTACGGAATGGAATAAGCCACGCACAACTGGTATACCGTTATACTATAGGTGAATTAAGAAAATTATTTTAGATTATTTATTATATTTTTCTTATAATATATCTATATATTGATTTTTAAAGAAAAATGTTCATAACGATGCTGCGTTATTTTAATAATAATCTTGTAATATTAATTGATTTTATGGTGCATATATGACATGATCTGTACTCATTTTATCATCTTTGTGCGATTGTTCTAATGGTGTTTAGAATAATGGTTTCATAATTGTTCATTTAACCATTTTTAAATTGTCACTGACCTTATACACCCAACCGACCCAATGATCACATTCAGAGCAAGCGCCTTGAGCACCGTATTTGGCCGACACCGGCGCTATATGACACTGTCTTATTAGTATTAGCATGCACTAGCTTACACCGACCCCGTGGAGAAATTAACCACAAGGGATACAGTGGGAGAGCTTTGGTGAACCTCAGCCCCCTCCCAGGTAGTCACCAGATTCCTAGGGTAGGCCTATATATTTCCCATAATACCGGAATCACGTTCATAACTCATTACTCGTCACCTGACAACTCGACGAACAACCGCATGAAAACAACAAGTCGCGAACAACAGCCGAGTCAATACAAGTACCACATATAATAAGCCTATGTGCTCTCTCTGCCTTTCTTTCTTCCTTTCTTTCACTTTTCTTTCTTTCTTTCTTCCCCCTTTCTTCTTTCTTTCTTTTTTCTGCCTTGCTTCTCACTCACCCCCCCCCCCCCCCTCTAGACCCCCAGACATCGCCAACAAATGACAACAAACTGGTTCAAAACTGCACTTGAACGGAACAATTATTACGAGAATGGTTTACATCATTTGCATGCAGCGCACGTTGTCGATGCTACAGTTCCGTCAACCGTCAACAGTCTGTTATCGGGTGCAAAGTTGACGGCGATAAATGGGATGCGACTGTGTCTAATGTGTCAATCAATATAAATTATAGCTTGGCAAACCTATTCGCTACGAAACAGCTTCTTTAAACATCTCTGAAATTACATGTCATCCTGTAGAGGAGGTTGCTTTAGTTGACTCTAGCTATTTCTAGTTCCGTTTCCGGTCGATGTTCCATGCGCAGAAACAAAACCCGCTGAAATACCTGTTGTGAAAACCTGTTGGGGGCGTATTCTGTAGTTTACGATGTTGGGTTGCGTAATCGCCTATATATGAGGTTGTTGTATGTACAGTAAGGGCCTACTTGTTAATTGTTATTGATCGTTCGTATTCAACCGTTCTTAATATATACGCTTTCACCGCGTACCATTATGTCCGCCCCGCAACAGGTTACCCGGCCGGGGTGTTATATAACGTACGATAACCGCTGCGTCATGGCGAGGTCATTAACCTGACTGACTGTCTACGACTACAGGTGGTGACTGCGTCGCGTAGTTTATGTTGACATCACTCGTGTTGGTGTTACAGGGGAAACGATGCAGCAAGAACCCGTCGTGCTCGAATCTCGCGAGAATGTCGCGACGACGCCGGCGAGAACGACCGCTCGCGACGAGTCCGGTAGGTGGCGCTTCGGCGTGACGCTTCTATTATCGACCGCCTTTCCGGCGCGCTTAGTCGCGTGCGTCGGATGGCTGCATCCCAATGGCCAACTGGTTGAAAAATTGCCGTTTTCGCAATTATTCAATCGCTTTTGGGTCCCGTGTATAATTGGACATATATAATATACTCCGTGAAAATGTCGGTCGTTAACCGCTGTCTATACCCTATAACCGAGCCGCATTCTGAAATACAGTGTCGTCAGCTTCGTTGGTTACTCTATGGGGCGTATAAATGTGTGAGAACATCAGACGGCGGTATTTTTATATTTACACGTACATTTTATACTTAATATTTGTTGTCCCTCTATGTGTTTGTTCAATATAAAAAGTCTTGCTCTTCTTATAAAAACTCATTTGTTATATTCTTCCGCTTTTTTAAAAGGGAATTTACTCATGAAAATAATGCACAATGATCCAAGTTAAGAACACATTTCTAACTCCATGTTCCACATATACAAATTGTCCTGTTCCATCATGTCTATTATGTCAACGTTAAACCTGCTTCAGGAACTATTTTATTATTTAGGTAACACAGGCGATGACCATTCCGACTTGACTAGAAAGGAAAACTCTAGTTGTGTGCCAACATAGTTGTGGGTCTACATAGTTGTAGGCCCACATTCTACAAGAGTTTCATTATTAGGAATGATTGTTCAGAAGTTCAGGACATTAACTAAATGTGAAGTTTCACAGTGTTAATGAGTCTGTGTGTACGGTGTACAGATTTGAACTCATATCATGAGCAGCTGTTATAAACACAACAGGACGGTGTCGCGCTTACATTTATCCGGGCGTTAAATAATATCCGGGTGACGTTTCTGCGCGTGCGCGTATCTAAGGGAATGTATTTAGCACCAGCTACGACTGTCGCGTTTTCATTTATCCGGGCGTTATGTATATTTACATATATGTCTATATATATATGTCTATATATATATTTAAATTATGAATGTTTGCTTCCTAGAGACATAAACAATTTCTGTCGTAAAACAGTTTCCTGTCCACGCACACGTCACATGACTTACTCTTATACTTGGTCACAAATCTGAAACAGCAAATTATAATTATGTACTATTATGTATTACGATAACAAACGAAACATATTTAACTACTGGATATTATTTATTACTACGTGATCTACTGGTGCCAAATAGTATGCCTTACGTATGCACATAAACATCACCCGGATAAAATTTAACGCCCGGATAAATGTAAGCGCGACAACGGTACTGAGATCATGTTAACGACACTGGCGGAAACACTCGCACCTAGCGATTAACGGGCAAACAATGTTTGTCAGAAGTATCCGCAAGATGGCCAAATAGATTGCATTATGTTTGCAGACAAGTGATAATACTACACCCCTGGTTGATTCGTCAATACAAACGTGGCTTTGCACTTTGACCCACTTGCCGCATCAACCAATCGGATCGTTACGAATTCACTGGATTCGGAGAATATATCATATATCTCGCTTCCATGTTTCGAATAGTACATGCTCGGAATAGTTGTCGTTAGGTCACATAGCTTTTCACATTCATGATATGTGGTTGTATGACAATTAATACAATATTTATAATAATAATAATTATAATTTATAAACAGCCTCGTGGTATTAGCATCAAGACATGAAACACAATTTTCATTAATGAACAGTCATGTCGCCAAAGCGCTAAATGTGGCAGCGTTGGCAACATTAATGCGTGATTAATTAGTGCTGTCATATCTGGCGGCGTTTTCTCGGGGCGGGGTTACCGTTGACGGACAACCCCGGAGACGGCTGTCGTCGCCCGCCTAGATACCTGCACACGACCCGGGTACAGGTCGTGGCCCGCGGCAGTTTCTCGTGTTCTTCCTGACGCCAATCAGCAACAGCGGACGTCGTCGGTGAAACAGGACACGATTGAATGTGAATCTCCCCCGATAACGTCGATCAGTGATAACACCACAATAATGTTTAGCGTTCCCGTGTGTGCGTGTGCGTGGGCGTGCGCGTGGGCGTGCGCGTGCGTGTATGTGCGTGACTGTGAGTGCGTGCGAGAGTGTATGTGTGCACGACTGAAACGCGTTGCACCGAACGACTTTGCCGTAGCTTGAAAGGCGGTGAAGAAATTCTCAACCGCCGGTTATATATATTTAGAAAACAATAAGACCGTATACAAGAAATGATTGATTGGCAGGCATTCATAAATGCGGATTGTCTGGCTGTCAAACCGGCGTTATATTTATACGCCTGTGATGTTCACACGGGTGTAACTGATCGTGTAGATAAACCAGATTGTGCCATCATGGTTGGCAAAACACATTGCACAACACCGCCCTCTTGTGTGCAGCTGATAATACGCGATTTCAACGAATCGGTTTTAGTCCGAGGCCACATGCGAATTAACTCGTCCAGTGTCCACATACAGCGGTAATACTTTGATACGCACCCCGTTGGATCCACCGAACAAAAATGGAACTGTACTTTGACCCAGTTATAACTTCAACCAATGCAACACTTTGCTGCAACGCTTGTTCACAGGGCGCACTTGTTGGAATACCCGAAAATAGGTATTCAAAAATTAGCGTATATCAAAGACATACGCTAAAATGGCTGTAACGTTTCTCTGTGATATTGACCCTAGAAAATGTCTGTATACAGCTAAGAAAATAAAATGAGCTATTTGGTGCAGCCAATGGATCAGAAAATATTTTCCCATGAGTCGATTTCTCGAAAAAAAGTAGGTGTATTGCCCCACCTAGTTCTACAATCACATGTATATGGTAGATACCAAAAATGTGAAATCGAGAGGTGTGCCAACCAACCCCCAACTGTTTTGTGATAACCTGCCCCCATCAAGACATGGCACAAATATACATTTTTTAATGACACTTGTTGATCTAATGCGTTAACTGGTAGCCATTTGAGAACTCGCAATCGGTACTTTTCGACATGCCAATCTCGCCAAAGACAACTAGGTACCTCCCGGTGCTATAACACAAATATCAACATCACAAAAGTTTGCTTACACCAACAAGAACACGTCGCCAACACGTCAATACGCAATGGCGAAACTAAACATTACAACGAGGGGGATCTACTAAACGGTCACCACGATGGAAATTCCGCAAGTTCCCGCCATCTGGCAAAAACACTAGAAGGACTGTAACAGTCAACCCCGGTCTCCCATGCCTATTGAATTACCCGAGGCTGAACGCAATATCGATCATACATGCCAAAAAGTTCGTAATCTCGATCATACATGCCCAAAAAGATTGATCGAACCTTGCCCGTCAGACAGAAGATTGAAGCCAGAGAGTGTGGCTGGTAAGCGTCTGTATTTTACCCTACCCTAAACGACGTTGTGTTGTATTGTCCGTTGGCATATGTGGCAATTCTTGCATACCCCCAAACAAACCCTGACCGTCTGAAACCCGCGACTGTAAAATATTAGACCACGATGTTGAAAAAGGGCTGTGTCATTCTTCCCGCAGATCCGATTAACTGCCGCGATGAATGGTGTCTAGTAAAAACATTGTTTAAGAAGAAACAACGTCTGCGCGACACACCTGTAATTGAAGCTATTACGCTATCTGGTAATTGCACATAATGGTCGGATGTATTGTTCAGAAAAGTCGCCACTGCGTGATCAGGGGTAAGACCACAACTCTTTTACATGGGCGGCCATTATAACGTTTCCTTCATTTCCTACAAAATTGTCGAACAATTTTCCTGAACATTTCACAGCATATTTAACATCCATTGAAACAAGACTGTAGTAAATTCGTGAAATCCTCATACCTCATTTTTCTGAGAAAAAAAAAACCAAACCTGACACCCCTCAATGTTGCCCCAATCTGGTGACGGATTTTGAACTATTGGTGCGTTTTGCAAAATAACTACAGTGCGAATACGCGAACGACTAGAGCATATTTCTTGCTACCTCGTGAAAGATGCAGTAGTACATTCAGTATTCACGAGACCAAAATGTCCCATGTCAAAGTGCTCGAAAAAAATTCACACATCACACAAAAACGGTACTTTCAAGGGAACTCTTTCAGAGGACGGACGAATCCTTAATGTGGCCCATCAAGTAGGCGCGAGTTAATCACGCATCGACAGTTCTGAATTGGGCCGCGTGGTGTCACGACGAGTCGCAATTTATTTATAGCGCATTCGCTAGGTGGGAGCACCTATCTATGTAATTTTCGGTTCGCAAATTCGCGGACTCTTCGTGTAAAATACTGTATTCAAAGAAATTAGTTCCAGCCAGGTTTTAACGTGAACAAAAATGGCCACTTGAGTAAGGAACTCGTTCGTACAAATTATTCTTTATATTCTACTTTAAGTGGCTGTTCATTTGCAATGTTATAATATATACACACACACACACATATATATATATATATATATATATATATATATATATATATATCTGTATAAATATATATATATATATATATATTAAATGGTGCTTCATATTATTCAATGTTATAATAAATATATATATATATATATTTATTATAATATTGAATAATATGAACCACCATTTAATATATATATATATATATTATAACATTTTATATGAATCACCATTTAAAGAAGTAGATATATTACAGTTATCAATGATAAAGCACATAAATAAAAAAAAGCAGACACAGACAGTTAAACAAACTGTTTACATTGTATAGTGTGATAAATACAATTACAAGCCAAAGTATTGCATGGAAGACTATATAGTAAAACCAAAATCGAAGCCAAAATACTCCAAAATATGAGTTGGTATCTTCAAATAAAAAAAATTGCATAATTTACGTATATCTAGGCATCATTATGGGGTTAGTAATTACAATAAATGTTGACAAACAATTTATCATTTCGCATGTCATTATAGATATTCTAATGAGATCACGATATGTTTATTAATATCGATCTCGCTGTTCAGCGTGCAAGGTGAAGATTATATTTGATTCGATACTTTCAAATCAAACATATTTCAGTCAAATTACGTTAACGTTGTGATTCTCTTACGGAACAAGATTTCACGATTATATATATATATATATATATAATTGTATCAAAATGAGCAGAAAAACAAAATATTCACTTATCCAGAGTCAGTTAAGACTTTATATTATCGTTTATTAAAAGGTATATTCAACATTGAAAACATTACTACGAGAGGAGACGCGGAGCGAGAGCAAGAGCGAGAGCGAGACAGGAAGTGAGAAAAGAAGAGAAATAGCGCCTCTTCATTGATAATACGTCACTTGCATTTTTTCCGGTTCGTTTTCCCACACAACGGTAATGAATTGACATTGCATATTTGACACCCGTTCACTTATTAAACAAAGGGAATGTTATTAATAGGCCTAAACAACTGTGTCTGCAATAACTTTGCACTCAGTTGAACCATACCGGCTAGACGCGCGTCGTTATGGTGATCGGCATTTACTTTGAAAACTAACTTCGGGCTATATTTTGTATTCGCAGATTTTGGGGTCGATTACGATAGTTTACCTATAGTTCTCTGGACTCGTTTGGTGCTTTTTCCTAGCGGCCATTGACGCCATACAGAAAGGTGTTTTTGTTATGTTGACCCTAATGGAATTGTAATTATAACCTACACACCCGCTGCACCTAAGTAATCTGCTTCGCGCAGACGTTGAATTCCACAATTGCACGTCATGCAGTAATTCGTTCCAGGGCATGCATACTGGTTATTGTAATAATTATTACCTAGAATTTGAAGTTGACGTACTACGATTTTCTGACAATGCAGCAACGTTCATATGTCATCCCACTGTTCACAATGTGTACATAATTCGTCTGTTGTTCTTCCTCGTGGTTTCCTTGCGTTGGGCGGATAGACGCAATCTATCGCTGCACTGCTCTTGCTCTTGCTCTTGCTGCCCTCCAATGCTCTATCAGCAGTCTCCTTTTTCAACGTTCCGTTTTTTTTCTCAAATGTCTCTATGCAGTCCTCCCACTCCGGAATTGTCAGCTGGGTCTTAATTTTTTGCGGCAATGCCGTTCCTTCTTCTTCTTTATCATCTTCTTCTTTTCCTTCTTCTCCTTCTTCTTCTCCTTCTTTTTTTTCCTTCTTCTTCTACTTCTTCTTCTCCTTCTTCTTCTTCTTCTCCTTCTTCTTCTCCTTCTTCTTCTTCTTCTTAACATTCTTCTCCTCCATCTTCTTCTTCTTTCTTCTTCTTCTTCTTTCTTCTTCTCCTTCTTCTTCTTCTCCTTCTTCAACTTCTTCACCTTCTTCTCCCTCTTCTTCTCCTTCTTCTTCTTCTTTTCCTTCTTCTTCTTCTTCTTCTGCTCCTTCTTCTTCTTCTTCTTTTCCTTCTTCTTCTTCTTCTACTCTTTCTTCTCCTTCTTCTTATTCTTAACCTTCTTCTCCTCCATCTTCTTCTTCTTTCTTCTTCTCCTTCTTCTTCTTCTCCTTCTTCATCTTCTTCACCTTCTTCTCCCTCTTCTTCTCCTTCTTCTTCTTCTTCTTTTCCTTCTTCTGCTCCTTCTTCTTCTTCTTCTTCTTCTCCTTCTTCTTATTATTCTTCTTCTCGTTCTTCTTCTCCTTCTTCTTCGTCTTCTTCTCCTTCTTCTTCTGCTCCTTCTTCTTATTATTATTATTCTCCTTCTTCTTCTCCTTCTTCTTCTCCCTCTTCTTCTTCTTCTTCTCCTTCTTCTTCTGCTCCTTCTTCTTCTCCTTCTTTTTCTTCTTCGTCTTCTTTTTCTTCTACTTCTTCTAATTTCTTACTCATCTTGTCCTTTTTCTTCTACTTATTCTTTGTCGTCGTCTTATGGTTCACGACGGTGTCTTCTGGCAACGCATGCAGCCTGTGGCCATCTTGTAGTGGGCAGTTCTTGAATAGGTGCTCACTGGTCATCGGGGCGTTTTCACAGGAACACATTTCTGAGTGGACAATCTTCATATTGTCGTGGAGATGTGCATTTATTCTGCTGTGTCCTGTTCAGAGTCTACACAGAATGACCGGGTCAGTTCTGCAGGGGGGGGGGGGGTAGTAACGGAAGTCGTATTGTGCTTGAGGTGCTGCTGGCGCTACTTTCTCTCTGTCAAGGTCTTGATGATCGTCTGTTCGTCGCTGTATGACGATGTTCCTCCGCCTCTACCCTCTGATACTGTCCGTCCGTCTCCATTCCCAGAACGTGACAGCCCATATTAGCCGGCTTCTTACCAATCTTTCCTTTCATTTAAACTGCATCCCAATATCTTCCCTAGGTCACTCATTCTCATTCTGTATTGGTTTTTGTTCGTGTAATTCTCTGAATCCAATTTCTATTACATTCAAGACAAATACCGATTTATTTGGATCACATTAATTATAATTTAAACCAGTGTGTGCTAGTTTTGTTGATTAGTTTCTAGTGTTTCGCCAACATTTCAATTTGACTTATGACTGAGTGAATCAGTAAGCGAGACGAGTCTTTTTCCGCAAAAGAAGTCAATAATCTTTTCTAAGCCGTTTCGATTCCCCGGACCGAACAGTCAGAGCCCGGGAGTCGGTTGGCAATAAACGATGCACAATCCTTCAGCGGCGACGGAACTCTATGCGGATGGGACGTCATTATTGAACGACGCATTCGGCAGTCTCCGCAATTTACCAGTTCACTGGCTCGTGTCGCTTTTAATACGAAGCTGTCTTAGGAAGACTCACGTTGGCGTGCGTCGCCGATATATGGCCGTTGTTAAGATTGAAAAGTCTTACGCCGCCGTGCTCGTAAACTAGGCAATTAGCCGCCACGGATTTCATTAAAATAATCTCTCGTCATTGATTCCGCTGACAACTACGAGAGACGGGCGACTTAGTCCGGTTTGCTTAACAACATAAGTGATGCTTCTGTTGATCACCATTAGAGTGAATTATGTACGCCTACAAATCTACGTATTTAAAAGGGGATAACAGAGCTATAAGTGCAAAATGGAACAGCTCAAACAGAATATGAGAGCACCGTGGATGTATTGTTGTAACAAAATGTTACCGAAAATAAATACCAACTGTGTTGAAACACGGCAGTTTCTAAAACAAGCCCCTTGCAGTTAGTTGTGTAGGGCCTATTTGCTTAGTCCCTATTTATTTAATATATGTTTACGGAAAATATATGCGACTGAGTAATTTCATAATTTCACAATTGCGGTTAAATGTTTATGGTGATGTACGTTGAAGACAGTCTAGCTTAACTTTAACTAAATACCTACATCGAAATTACTAAAAGATCGAAAGGCAGTATTTATGTAGATATACATGGGGTTGCAAATTACAAATGGACAACAACAACAACAAAACTAGAATCATAGATAAACACATGTCTCTCATATATTCTCAACGATAAACGACAGGACAAGGTCGAAAACAAAGCGCTCACGTGGAGAATAGACTAACCAGCATCACTTAAGAATGCGGTCGAAACTGAAGTAGACATGGGTAGACCACACCCTCCGGAAAGAAACAGTATAATGTTAGAGACATACCAATCATCAAGTAAAAAAGAAAGCAAGGCAGACTCAAAATTAGTCGGAGACCAATGTGGATCATTTCACTGAGACGAGGAACTCGTGAGGAAAACCCATAATTAAAGAGAATCCTTTCATAAATCTGACGAGCGTTTTCAAAAAGCAAAACGCCGCCGCCCTACCACCGAAGACACGAGTTTCTTTGTGCACCGGCAACATTCTCAGGGTGGCGCGTCCTGCGTCGTGCTGTCATGTTTTTGTTCAATGCACAAGATCAGTATTAATTAATCGATTTTAAAGAGCAAAATCGGATACATTGGCTTAAAAGAAGGTTAGTGAAACGGTCCACCGTAGCTGAGGAAACAACGAGGCACCGAACGTGATGAAGAAAGAAACCCAAACTACGTTGTAAAAGTGTCGTTTCGGGCAGACATGTTCTACTTTGGACGAAGAACATTGAGTATATAATGAATACACACACACACACACGCGCGCGCGCACGCACGCACGCACGCACGCACACACACACACACACACACACACACATATATATATATATATATATATATATGACGTCAGTGTCGGTACATAAACGAACATTATACAGATTTTGTAACTCGTGTAAACACGTCGTAACGAACTTATCGCGGAAGGGAGTTCATCTCGACAGCGCAGTCGCGTTTCGTACCGCTGAAATGTGCGTTGAACTAACACGACGGCGTATTTGCTCACGTTGCTCTCCAAATACGGCTAACTTGACGGATGGCGGAGCTCTTGTTCCGTCTCATCTGACGTAGTCTAGTTGTTTTTTTCTGCAAGACCCGCCAAAAGTCAAATAAGGCCTGAGAAATCCCGAGCAACAGAGGTCGCAGACGCAGGAAAAAAGATACTAACACATTTCTACTGGTGCCCTTGGTGTTCGAGGTCAGATTGGGACGCACCCGTGGTAATTTGAAACAGTGTGAGAAACTTGAAGCTGTAATATGAATGTTTTCATATGTAGGGCATAGGGTATATACTCAGTCGGAGATTGTACTTTCCGCCGTGCACGCCTGTGCATGCCATGTACGCCATACATCCGTGTGTTGGTTTTCTCATCATCTAAGTGCAATGTTTTAAAATTGATACACACTGCTGCGAAATCGTGGCAGTGTGTCCAGTTTCAGGCGCGCGCACGCACGCACGCACGTACTCACGCATACACACACACTCATTCATACGAGAGAGGGTATACATTATACAACCTACGAAGACCATGCTCTAAAAATTACGGTCACAGTCATTCAATCGCGATTTCGCAACTCCTCGGAACTGATATCGCATCGATTGACTGGGAGTGGCGTCTAGGAGACGTACACCTTATCTCAATCTCTTATCTCAATGATATCTATATATCTACGCTGACCGGCCGCGTCAAGTCGCATAGGACCTATATGTGAGTAAGTAGGACATGTGTGTGTGTGTGTGTGTGTGTGTGTGTGTGTGTGTGTGTGTGTGTGTGTGTGTGTGTGTGTGTGTGTGTGTGTGTGTGTGTGTGTGTGTGTGTGTGTGTGTGTGTGTGTGTGTGTGTGTGTGTGTGTGTGTGTGTGTGTGTGTGTGTGTGTGTGTGTGTGTGTGTGTGTGTGTGTGTGTGTGTGTGTGTGTGTGTGTGTGTGTGTGTGTGTGTGTGTGTGTGTGTGTGTGTGTGTGTGTGTGTGTGTGTGTGTGTGTGTGTGTGTGTGTGTGTGTGTGTGTGTGTGTGTGTGTGTGTGTGTGTGTGTGTGTGTGTGTGTGTGTGTGTGTGTGTGTGTGTGTGTGTGTGTGTGTGTGTGTGTGTGTGTGTGTGTGTGTGTGTGTGTGTGTGTCGTCCATCTTCGCCTGTCACCAACCAAGTTACGACATCCCTGTTTGTTGACGTTTGCGTAGTTTCGTTTTTTTTCTAAACAATATACGATTTCGTGTTCACTACGTGGAACGCTAACGCGTGTTACGTGATTGTGTTATATAAATATGTGTTAAAAGAAACGCATTGTTTTACGATTACTAATCGGGTGGTTCTGCGGTGCACGAAAAGTGCACGTTGTTTGATGTCAACGCGACCAATGGTGTCCGGTGAAGAATCGACTCACTGCGGATTAAAAACTGCACTCGACGTCGCGCGGGCAAACGTGCAGATGGTTTTATTTTATTAGCGTTAGTTCGTTTTCCGCGTAAATGACTCAACTCAAAAGCGCTGTCGTTGCGACGACAGGTTGTATCCAATTTAACTTAATGAATGTCCCATTCACGAATTATCGAATCAAGAACGCCGCCGAATCGCCGCATATTTCTGCGACATAAACAAGGCCCTCGGTTTGGACATCGGGTATTGATGTTCGGCTTCAAAGTGCGCCTGGAAAATGGGTTTGCGCCCGGGATCCGACGGAGGACATTTTACGGCCTCGGAAGACGCTGCAGATAAAAGGAGCGTCTCAGCGCGGGATCTACCCGGGTCCAGCTCCGGAGTCGTGCCATGTGCGAACGTTCAAAATCTCGTTACGGTGTGACCCGGCCTCCCGTCGCGCGCGGTCGGTCGGGAAGGGTGCGGGGACCAGGGTAGAAACATGACGCCACTTCAAGCGGGTGCCGTCCTTTAGAGGGCGTTAATTGAAAGGGGGAGATGGGCGCAGAGCCGGGTGAGGGGTCGGCGGTTAAACTGCCTGCGGTCGCGTTGTCATCACTTAACGCGCTGTCACACGGGGCGGTAACTCCGGTAAGGATTTGTGATGACGTCGTGGGACGACAATCTTTCCCTTTCCCCGGTTGCTGTTCAGCGGGACTCGCCCTGCGCCCGCAGGACTGGGGAGCAGCGTATGTGATTAAAGGCCGCGTTGCTAATGTTTAAATGGTCGATCACGGGAGGAGACGGGAGAACAATTGGGCGGACCGGTGCGCACCCCGGCAGGGTTAACGCGGCGTGAAATGACGAGCGGGGTCGACCCACTCTCCCTCCCCTCTCCAACGGAATACATAATATCCCTATTATACTAAGAGCGTACGGGGGCGTTCTCCCACTTTCCAGTTTGTCCGTGATGTCAATTTTTGACTTGCAAGTGCATTGATTGGTGCTGCGATTCAGAGATAGTAAAGTCATTCGTTTGGGTTCCTGTTTGCGTGTATAATTATCTTTATACGCATGTGTTCACGCTTACGTTGCGGGTACTTTCCTGCTGAGCTTATAAACGATGAGTGACGTCCGTCACGCACAGTACAACGGCTTACTGGCGGGCGTCGAGCGGAAATGTTGCGTGGGTGCGCAACGCAACGGAGGCGATTGTATGTTTGCAATATCTCCAACGCTTCGCAACTCCCGACGAGTCTGTACCACGCACGCCCGCATAAAGACATTTCGGCAGCACATAAACCATTACGCAGGCAAAGCGTTAAGGCGAAATCGCCGCTCGGCAACCACAAATCTCTCGGCTGCCCAGCGATGCGGATAGTACTTCCATCCATCCTATATCGCGGCGTGGTTCTCCGCCGGTGGTGCAAGCTTGCGTCGCGACAGCGTACCCGCATTGCCCGCGGCATGATGGATTAGTTGCAGCGGGTTTACCTGCCTCTACCTCTAGCTTCCGTGTTCCAGTGCCACGCAGTGTCGTGCAAAATATGTTCGACAAATAAAGCTTTGCTTGTCGCTCCGATGACGTTGTTTTACGCTGCCGCGAACACTGCGTTGCTTTTAAGTGAGTGTAGTTAAATTAGTTCGCATCATCTGCTAACAGCCGCGTTAAATTCATTTTACGCGAGTGCGCAGAATCGAAAATCGGCGCATGTGTCGGTTCTGGGGGTATATTGACTTATTTGCTGTATTCGGATACAGTACAGTATTACGGCATCAGTTCCTGTCGCAATATTTTTTTTTATGTATTCTTTTAAGTTTTTTCGATTGCAGATATACATATATCCAATTCTTTGTTGTTATTTTCATCGTTCTAAAAACTAAACTATTTTCACTTAACTATTTGGTCAGCCATAATATATATATATGACATCCTATATATATATATATATATATATATATATATATATATATATAACTCACGGAAGGGGTATTAAACTGGCTATACTCGTCGTTAACCTGTGAACGTGGTATTTGATGGCGAGGCGGTGAACGTGGTATTTGATGGCGAGGCGCTGCGTGTAGCGCCTCTGTCTAGCGCTGCATGTCGCCGATGCTCTGTCGCCGAAGTTACGGCGACGATAAATCAAAAACTCTGTCGCAGTCAGGGGCCCGCTGGTTGGCGAAAAACGGAACGTTTCCGTGATTGTGTCACCGAACTATGTCTTTGTCCTGACGGCCGCGTGCCTCACAATATCCCTATGTTTTCTGTTTAGATAGTTGCACGTTGCTTCATTTACTGTTTTTGAGTTTATGCCGGTTTTTTATCTTGGTGACATATAAACAGTTCTCGTCCTTTAGTTTAGATCGGTTATTAGAGCGTTTGCAATGTTCACTTTTATACTGCGATTTCAGTTCAATTAAGCTATAAATAGTTTAAGACTGTATCTTGCTGTTTGGTTTAATTTGTTGATTCCAGTTCTTCACGAATATGCCAATATCCTCTGTTATTCGTTGAATCCAATTACGCAAATGTTGATTTGTCGTTTTGTTGATTTACTTCACAAAAGTTCGCTGATTTCACTTACGAAAATATCGTCTTGACGTTCGCACATTTTGTTGGGTTTAAACTGTGTTTTTTTTTACAATTTTCTTTAAAACAAATTGTGTCGATGATACCCGGGCGAGGGACGAATAACTGGGGAGAATATCAGAGGGCGATGATATTAATATAGGGGATATTACAGGATATTCGCAGGAAATTATATTGGTAATTTTATTTTTACTTTTACTTTTGAATTATCGTAAAATATTATGTTAAATACTGCAATTAATTCAGTTTATAATAAAATTTTGTTTTGTGTCGAGCCTATAGACGTAATGCGTGCTTCGTGAGCAGGAGCGTTTGATAGATAATTGTGGATGCTTCATCATTCGCTAAGTCAATCTCGTTTGAGTGCCTCATACAGCTGTGAATGGGACAAATTCAGGTGTCACGGACACGGGGTCTTCCTTGCTCGAAGCGCCGACATATTATGTCGTTTAATTGAATGTGACAGTGTTGGTGTAAATACGGGGTAAATACCCCCGCGCGCTCTCGGGCCGGGAGGCGGGGGAGTGTCGCCCTCGAGTCGTCGCTTTTAGTTCGGATGATGTTTATTCGCTGTCGAGTGCCCAGTCGGTCGTAGCGTATCGGTGTCGGTGTTTGCATGATTATTCAGTGGGGTGAGGACAACGTGGCACACGTTCCCTGTCCGTCGCCGGCGTCAGCGGCAGTGGCAGCACTGGCAGGCCGCAGTAACAGTCACGGGGGCCGCAGAAGCTATCGCGGTGCTCAGAAAGTGTATTAGCCCCGTGCGCTTGCCCAATCGTCCGAGGCACACGCGGACCGCGAGCGGCGTGATGATTGGGTCGGCCGGAGCGGGCGGCCCACACCGCGGAGGCCCGACCAACGCCACTGTCGTTCGGCCTAGCACCGGAGGGAACGATTCGGTAGCGCTGGTGCACGCCGAGACACTGGCATTGGCTGAGCGCTGCTGGTCCATCGCGGTGCCTGGTGTAGCGTTGCGATCAGTCACTCCGTGAATGCACACGCGCGTGCAAGGCGACATTCGGCCGCTTCATGCGAGCGATCGCGCGTACACAACACGGCTAGTGGATTTGCGTCCGGCCTACGTACGCGTAGCAGGTGGATTATTGTGCGCGCTAATCCGCCATTGACTTCGATTGGACGTCGTATTTACGTATAGCGTTCATAGCGAGGTGTGCTCGCACGCACACGTGTGTGTGTGTGTGTGCGTGTGTGTGTGTGCACGTGCTGTGTGTGCTCATTCGCTTGCACCATGGATGTGATGTACCTGAGCGAACATTACCCGTACCAGTACCCGCACACCGCGGCCGACTACACGACGTCGTACCGACACAAGCCGGTTGGGCCGGGGGACTATCGGCACCCGTGCGCCTACGAGGGTATGCCGGGGTTCCTACATGGCCCGGCGGCCCGCTACAGCTACGATGACTTAGCGGCCGCCGCTCGGGTCGGCTTCTACGGCAAAGCAAAGTACAACCGAATTAAAGGTAGAGGTTCCTGTCTATTAATATAGAGTATATATTTACTTAATTAATTATTATTTATTATTATATTTATTGTTTAGTTACGTAGGTATTTTACAGTCTTTTTATTAAATAACTTACTTGTTTATTATTTTGTATCGATTTATTCTTCTTCTTATTATTATTATATTTATTTATATTATAATGTATATATATATATAAATAAATAAACAAGTATATACATATATATATATATATATATATATATATATATATATATATATATGTATATACTTGTTTATTTATTTATTTATATATTTGTTTATTTATTTATTTATTTACCGAACCGAAACACACACTCACGGGTGACGGGTGTTCGTGTGCCGTACAAGATGTAGATGTGTCAGTGACGACTTCGTCCTGTTCGTGACGACTGTTGCGCAAAATCGATAAACCGACATTTATTGGAGCGTGCTCTGTGTTTACGCTACTGCCTCTCGTTCGGAGCTTCTGGCGTCACTCGTCACGACATCCTATCTGCTGTAATCTAATAATTCGTATCGGTTACAATTCGTTATTAATATAATTCAACGTCAACATTTGAAGGCTCGAGTTAAATTAGCGAGGCCTTGTTCGGGCCCATTTGAAGATTAGTTGGCGTAAAATTCCCATCCTCGGTTAGAGATTGAATAAATATTTTTGGCGGCGGTTTAGACACGAGTAAAACATTTTTTTTTTATTTAGACAAAATATTATTATTGGATAGTACGCTATCTGTACGTGTTTTGTTAGAATTATAGACGATATTAATAAACAATAATCGATTGCGTCCGTCTTGATGTCGTCTGTTGACTGGAATAGTTCAACTGTTTCCTTCTGTGATATTGATATATGGGACATCGTATCGGTCAACAATGCTTCTTCGCTGCGTCCGGTCACGGCCATAATGTTTACACAATGATATATAACTCCGCCTCGCCCCGCCCCACCTATTTCTAAATAGAGTCCCCTCACACCCTCTCGTCAGCCGTGACAAAGATGCGTGCCGCGCGAGGCTGAAATTTACCTCCCCTCTTTAACACAGAATAGCGCTAGTTAATTATTTTATGAAGTTTGCTGACAGATATGTGGAGCTTGTAAATGCAGCTAGCGATGCGTGCGGCAGCATTTGCTTTACGAGCATGGCATTAGCGCGGGGAAACAAGCCGTTTAAACGCGACAAAGGTCGGCCGAAAACTAAACGCGCGCCCAGCGAGCGATGCTCTGTATATTTAAACAGAACTATCGAAGCCGAGGTAATACAAATGCATAGGCATTAATTGCGTTTATCTATTACTTAAATAATTTATTTAGGTCCGTTGATATAAAAAGCGCATTTGTATACATTTCAACGAATAAACCGCATACAGTGGATACGACCTATATGATAAATAATCTGACGTTTCCATGGAGTTTGAGTTGTTTATTCGAATTGTAACAATGGAATTAAGCAGGTGTCATAATTAACATTGTACAATTGATTATTTATTACAATTGTTGCGTTTTTTTATCATAATCATAAGCTCAATTTAGTATGTAAACGGATGAAGGTGTTCGTTTGATAGCTGACGGTAGCGCAATGATACCTTCGTTACATATATCGGCGTGAATCGGTTAAGATCGGGAAACACCTGTTGGTATGCCAGTGAAGATTGATTTCGGTAATTATCGGGTTTCGTCAATTGTTCTAAAACTCTATCCCACGGCAAATTACGATCAGTTTTATCATTGCAATCTGTTATTCGTGGATGGATATTCGTTTGTGTCACGGCCGATTCAGAACTTGGTTGGTCTTATTCGGCGATGAGTACCGTTCTTCCAAGATTTTACTTATAACTCACAAGCAGTAGCATCGTGCACAAAGTGCACGCACTTGATACATAAACTCACTTGCTAATTGACAATTAACACCGATCAGGCCACGCCGCCTGTAGCCAGATTTAACCCTATCTCCCCTACCCGCTGTGATGACATGATGGTCGCCCGGTAAACGTGTCGCCTACCTCTACCCGGCTTCATTATTCCAATGCGCGCCGCGTCGGTTGGGGGGGGGGGTGAGATTGTAAATGGACCTTGGTGGTGTACGGACCCGAGGGTCCGTTTACCACTGTTGAATATGGACCCTCGTGGAAAATAAAATGCTTTATTGGTGTGTTATGTTCGACATTTTGGAAATGGTTCATTGTGTTCATTAGTCAGTGTGGAATAAAAACGTCCATTACAAATCAGACAATTGCCCAAAACTGTGGTCGCACATATATTTGCATTGTTCAATTTTGATTCATATCGGCACGGTTAAAAAACTTACTTTGCACAGTTTGGGTATTTGTTAGAGAACATAGACTGATGAACTACTTATAACACTTCTAAGTCGCACAACATTAAAAAAACTTTCATTTTCCATAGAGGTGGGGGGTATTCTGTTGTGGTAAATGGATTCCGGTTCCTTATGCCACGGGGGTCCATTTACAAAATACCAGTGATCATGAGTTTACACGTCACCGAGTTTTTTTTAAGGTCGTCGTCTATATATCATGTCTCGTGAAACACCGGAAGCTAGTAATCACTGTGTCTGTTGGTTCCGACTCGTCTTCGTTGCCCAATTTATCAGTGCGGCCCAGTCTAGAACCATGCACGTATATTATAGGCCTGATTCCAGTGCTGAGATTCACGTGCGCATGCATTTGAGGTTTCTTTCAGTCATGGTTTGTTTTCATTACAAACGACGACGACCACGACGACGATTTTATATATAAATAAATAAATGTATATATATATATATATTATAGATATATAATATTATATATATATATATATATATATATATATATATATATATATATATGCGTTGTCACATCGGGTGCTATTGTAATGAAAACGTTCAAACTTCTCATCGCATAATATAAAAATGACTTTATTTTCTATATATACAGTGTAACTGAACACAAAATTAAACAAAAATACGTGATTTGCTTCCGTCGGGGCTTTGTTTCAGCAGGGGTCTGTTTTCATTAAAAATTACGATAATTGTTTAGCGGTGAAGCGTTGTCATATATTGTGTGCTTGTCACAAAAACGATAACACTTCTCGTAGCACAATATCAAAATACCTTATTTTGGTAGAGCTGAACAGTAAATCACCAAAAATTCGTACGAGTACACATACAATACCCGTGTCTGGTGTGTCACTTGCGTGGTTATTCTACGCCTGCGTGTATTTTTTTAATTCCGCGATAATTAATCGTAGATACATGTTAGTTTGACATTGGGTTGTATTTACTTACATAATTAATGGTTTGTTCGATATTAGAGACGAATGTCCTATATACTTGTTCTCGATTATAAGTAAGCATAGCAATATAAATGTACGCAGTCGCGATACTTCGTTAAAGTTAAACCATTCGGGTACGTGATAACCGCGTGCTTATTAATTATATTGTCTTGGATTTACACAAGTTGAACATCAATGCATTATATTTTAGACAAATTTGCTGGGTTGGATAAAACATTTCCACCAGAGAACGCCACTGCTGTCGTATTTTTTGTGCCATCATATTTCCGCGTTAACACGCCCTCTCTTTGAAGTTTCGCCGCTGTTTTTGTTCACCATATTTTATTTACAAGTTTAATTAATAATGTACGCCTGTGTCCGAATTATATGCATAGGACGATGCCAAAGCTAACCGTAGCTGTCTTATAATAAACCCGATGGAAATGAAATAAGCTTATAGTTATACATCCGTATATGCTATATAATAATAATTACAAACAAATAACAATAATTATATATATATATATATATATATATATATATATATATATATATATATATATATATAATTCTTTCTACGTGGTATTCGTTTTAATTAATTTTGTTGACGAATTTTGACATTGAAAGGCGCCGAACAATAATTGACGGAATGTCCTAAAAATTACTTGGTGGACTCCGTGAAGTATGCTGGTCCACTTTACTAATGGGTTAATCACATATATGAGCCTCATTATTACCGCAAAGTATAATTGTCTTGCGACATTTTACGCCCTTCGTGACACGTGTGCATTGCGGAGTCGTCTACACGATATGTTCGAGGTTCTCTCCGTGTGTTGTAATGTTACCTCTAAATACTCTGTTGCAGTTGGTGATTTTTGGACACGTGTTGGTCCTGTAATTTTCGGAAATACCTGTTATTATACAGTACTGTATATGATGTTTATAAGTCTATTGAATCGCACCAAAGTTAGGAGTAGAAGCGTGTTAGCTTATAAGCATGGTTGGAATTGTTTGCCCGTTTCAAAAACACCCGTTGGTGACATATGGCGCAGCTTCGGCTGCACCGAAGCGGCATTCTTTAAGGTGGAATAAGTTGTATGAGATAAATGTCGCGTGGACATGCACTTTAGGATTACCCTCGCCGTGGCGAAGTGCATAAAACAAGACGACGTTTTGTGTTTGAGACAGTCGCGTTGACGGAATAGCCGTCAACGTTGACTTAGAGTAAAGGTGACGTGTTATCGGGTGCAGGTGTGTAAACAATTCCGTATTTCATGTTTGTGCTGGCCGCTGCGAGGCGGTAGAGAGAGCACGCTTCGACACCTCTGCCGGGCCGATGACATCTGGTCTGACTGGACGCGTGCCATGGCTCGTGGTGACGCTGTCACGCCGTGAACCCGGCCGGATGGAGTTAGTTCCGTGTCTGGTTGTGTCTGTACTTCCACAACCTTTTCTCGTTTTCTTTATAATATTCACTCACTTACTTAAGCAATCAATCAATCACTCATTTACTAACTCACTCACTCTCTCACTCTCTCACTCTCCCACTCTCTCACTCTCTCACTCTCTCACTCTCTCACTCTCTCACTCTCTCACTCTCTCACTCTCTCACTCTCTCACTCTCTCACTCTCTCACTCTCTCACTCTTTCTGTTGCCCCTCGGTTCTTTCCTCCTCCTTTCTCCTTCCACTCACCCTCGCTTTCCTACCCCTATATACCCATCCCTCCCAAGTGAAAGAGACCAAACGCACCATCCCTCAGTGCATAACGTCCCTCGTTGTAACCCCACCCGGAGAGAATCACCGCTTCCTGGTACCGCCACTGGCTATGTCCGCGCATATAATCAAACGTCATGTGCGCATGACCGTGACCACCCGGCTTCCGGGCAGCGCGCGGTCCCGCGATTCCACGCAGTCGCCGCGAGAACACAACCCGGCGACACTTGTATTTTTATTCACACGACAAATCACTACTTTCTGCACCGTTGA
Source organism: Escarpia spicata (assembly GCA_963995525.1). Taxonomy (NCBI): domain Eukaryota; kingdom Metazoa; phylum Annelida; class Polychaeta; order Sabellida; family Siboglinidae; genus Escarpia; species Escarpia spicata. The sequence continues at coordinate 9,677,456 of OZ023210.1, forward strand.
GTGGTGAGAGGGGATGAAATCGTCGTGCGTATCATTAGCCTTGTCGCGGGCGAATATGATGCATACATGCATCGGCGGACGACGTTACGCCGACGCGCGCCCGGCCAACACCGGATTAGTCATCGTCGCGTTTAATTTTACGTATAATTTCACCTGAGCACGCGGCCACGCCGGCTAAATATTCGCGTCGCCGGTGCGTTTATGTAGATCCACTTCCCGTGTGAGCGCTTTGAAGGTGAGGCCATCAATTAGTCACTTTAGCTGATCGATGGAACCGGGCGATAATGTATGCGGCTACAGCGGAATAATGGCGGCGTCCGATCGAAATCGACGTAAATGTCGCTCTTCGCTTGCGCTGCGTTCGGCGTGGACTCCGTTGCGGGGTGTCGTTTTACCAGTCGTCGCAGTTCGCGTTTTGTTCGTAAAATTGATCACCGTCTGCCATCGCCAACGCTAGTTGGTGGAGGCGACCCGGTTGTAGACGGACGGTCGCGGGATGTCGAAACCGCGACGCCGACGGGACTGAAAAACTATCGCGTCTAATTGAAAACAAAAGTTCTCGCTGCCGAATCTCGCTCGAGGAAACAGGTCGTCGGCGTTTGATTATGATCAATCATTCTGGCTCCGCGGGTGTACGAGATTAACGCCGTCGGTTCCCGCGATGAAATTAGACGTATATTCACAGACACGGGATATATATACATCCTCGCAAGCCAGGGGTGGTAACTATACATTACGCCTGGCAGATATCCTACGCAAAAGTGTATATCTATTCAAGTTTGCAGAATTAGTTGTACAGCTGTACTTTGGCCTATAACTATCTGTCTCCGCCGATCTTGCTGTGGGAAAATGTCACGGTGCGCATACACCGTCGCTTCACACCAACGAGCAGTTCTGGGAAATCCCAATGCAGTGACCCATTCGACCATTCTCACGAGCGTCTGAGCTGTATTGTGTATTCAAATAATGACGTCTACTTCCCAAACATTACATGTCACATGAGCCACGATTGGCTGAAAGGAAATCAAGCCAAACACTTTGGCTGACGATATTGTTGACTGAGGTTAACTTAATAATTTCGCAAAGCGATCTGCCGGGTGGTACTGAGACTGGTGTAACCATCAGCGCCCCCTTGTGCGCGAAATTGGATATATACAGTACAAAGAATGTCCGGTCTGCCGGACGTTCCGCAGTGTCGGGTTGCTAATGTCCGGTCGAGTGATATTCATACTTTCAACAGACCAACGGATTGTAAGGTTTAAGCTATGCAAACCCCACACACGGGCTTTAGCAAAGATCATATAATCACAAACTGGTATCCAGTTCAGCTTAATATAATTTACCAGTCATAAAGTGATATCGTCACAACACTATATGATTGTTATTAACGTTGAAGTGTAGACACACACGTGTGAAGCCACCAGAAATGATAAAGCTAATGTTATATTATTTCACAACATTTTATATTTTACGATCTTAAATTTTAGTAACATAAAAATGGCGAATCTTTGTTAACAAGGATACAAATAACTAAGCGACGAGTGGGAATTCAAAACACGTATATTTCACACAAGACAATGCCTGTATAGACATATTTACGCGATCATAACGTAATTACTAAATAATTAACTGCCTTCATTTTGAGGATAAGAAAATATCAAATGTAATCCGAGAATATTAAATAATATGTCAGATAACTCTATCCATAAACAACATGTAATTGTGGCGTTATTACGTATGCAAATATACTTGATGTTGATAATATGCGGACTTTTGCTTTCAACACTTCCGTGAACCTTAATAAAACAGTTCCTTCAAATAAATATACTACTTCTCTATATTTGAATTGCAGATCTTCCGTCCTGTTTTAAACAGTTCTAGGTCTTGTTTTGCGCTAGACAGAAACACCTTATATGCTTGATATGCCTTCGCATATATCGTTGATATAAACACTTGGGATGACACGTTGGTGGAATACCCAAGTGGCTTATGTGCAAGAAGATCCACTGTCCATCCTCAGCTCTGGCTCTGGTTTCCACAGGTAACCGGAAACGTATCGCCGCATGCGATATCTTCTCCGTCGCGCAGTCTACGTTGACAACTTTTGTCACCGATACTATTGTCTCCGCACGCGTCGAATTACGTCATTGTTGCGTGACACTGTCGTGTCGTCGCCACGATAAAGAGGGCCTCACAGCGGCCAGTGTTTAGTAGCTGGCTGTTGTTAAATGCCCACTCGGCAGCGCTCGCTATAGTGCACGTAGTTCGGTTTTAAATTTCTGCCGACGCCGCGCAACCGAGCGACGCGCTGCATGCCCGGCGGCAGTGTCACGCATGCACGTCCGCCGCCCGTCTGGCGTGGCTACCGAGTCCGCCATCCCTACGCTCCCGCACGCGCGCGCAGCATTAGGGTGATGCGGTCAACTGCGGCGGCGCTTTCGTTGCGCGTTAATCCAGGGCAGTGTCGGTGGAAGGAGACGCGTAAACTACGCACCTGGTTAATCGGACGAAGTCGTTGGAGCGGACCGGTGTTGACGCGGAGGATTCGACGGTGCAATTACGGCTGTCATTCGCTGGTTTATCGGACGTACGTATCGCGGGACGGCGCAAAAACGTACGCTGGTTTATCGGACGTACGTATCGCGGGACGGCGCAAAAACGTACGCGCGTTTGTCGTACGGAACGTAATATAGAACGCCTCTTTGATTGGTAAGTACGCGCTGATTTGATATACGCGGCCACGCTATAGGCGAGATTACCTTCTCAGTGCGCCGTCAATTGACGTGCCGCGTCATTCGGCATCACCTTCGACCTATGTTGCTGTCACTGCGGTTGCCGAGGTGACGACAGCGTGTGCACGATAGCAACGGCGGCCGAATCGAATTGAACTCTGACAAAGGATAATAAACTCGTTTCCAATTCGTTAAGCGATCGGGTTTTGTGTGACCTGTTATCGTCGAGCTATATACGTGACTCTCGCGTTTGTGTTGTTTCCTGCGAACAGTGGCAAACCACGCAGCTCACCCCCTTGTGATGGACCTACTCCATTCCGGTCGGCCTCACTCGGGCAGTAGGCGAAAACTGCTTTATAAAAAACACCGATTATCTCGCGTAGATTAGGCGCAATCCGACAACGCCGTGCGGTATAATTATAGCAGGTAACCGACGCCTGTTTCGGCGAAGCGACCGAGGACAAGGGTGCCTAAACTGCCTATCGTAGCCGCCGGTCACGTCGCTGTCGTCGTAGCTTTTGTTGCGAGCGGGGCCGCTTGGGTGCAGTCGTCGCCCTGGCGAATCATTATATCGTTGCGGGTCGTAGCTCAGTCATACACGTTCTGTAGGAGGGGGCGGGTGAAGTCGGTTATTCGTGCGGGGATTAAGGAAAGTAGTGCTTTATCTACCTACATACCTAACGGGAAAAACTGTCCGGTCTGTAATTGCGTCTGTGCCCAGTAGGCATCCTCGCAACGTGTGTATTGTCGACGGGAATGTTTGTTTAGTTCCGTGTGAGACCGAAGGCGTTCAGTCACAATTCGGTTGGCACCAATAAAGTGTAGAGAAGATTCGTAAATTGTACAAGGTCATTCTTCATGATCGCTCAACCGTTTTGTTGCGGGTAACAACAAATATATTTGTTACAGAAATTTTATTAGAGCCCCAATCATAAAATCTTCATTGCTAAGAAAATTAATTGGAGAAATATATATATATATATATATATATATATATATATATATATGTATGTGTGTGTGTATATATGTATATATATATATATTATATATATATATATATATATTATATATATATATATATATATATATTATATATATATATATTATATATATATATATATATATATTATATATATATATATATATATATATTACTGTTCACGTGCGTGGATTATTATTATTGTTATTATTTTTATTTAATCAGCAATAACAGCAACACTGAATAATAATATCATATGGACAGCACTGTATATATTCGATTGTTAACATTGCTATTGTGATAATACGGTCTTTGATACTACTGGTCTAGATGTAGGGTAGGATTGGTCACGATTATTCGTATAAAATATGACATTTCCGGAATTGTATATTATATATGATATTTCTCTTACTTTGTTATGCATTTTACCAGTATCATATTTTAATAAGAATTAACAGATGAACAATGCTAATGAATAGGAAAGTTAACGAATAAGATTTTTTTTCTCCAATGATGTGTATGACCAGCTTTGGAATTGTTTCAATTGAATTATATAAACATGTGAAAACAGTTCCAGTAAGTTTTCCAGGCAACCAGTATACCGAATGCAGAAAGTTTGCGTACATCTCGTCTAATCTCGCTTCAGAACAAGGCTGCGAGACTGTGGGTCGACCCGGCGAAGCAGACATGGCGCCCAGCCTCGTCTTGAAGCGATGGTTCGAAGGATTCCCTCAAGAGGACGGTAAATACCGCTTTATGATTGTCCTCTCTACCAAATCTGCATGTTATTAATAAAGCATTAATTTTAAGTGCAGCGAAAAAAATTCGATTTTTGTTGCATGCATGGTTCAACAGACGGAATGTTTCCATTGCCCCGTAACTTATATAATCGTATTCTCTTCAGTTCTTTGTTCTTTTTGTTTCCTTTGTTTCTCCCTCCCTCCCTCCCTCCCTCCCTCCCTCCCTCCCTCCCTCCACCCCTTTCTCCCTTTCTCCCTTTCTCCCTTTCTCCCTTTCTCCCTTTCTCCCTTTCTCCCTTTCTCCCTTTCTCCCTTTCTCCCTTTCTCCCTTTCTCCCTTTCTCCCTTTCTCTCTCCCTCACCAATATTTTGTATTTCCTCTTCACATCCATCCCTCCCCTCTCCCTGCCTTCCTCCCTTCCTTCCTACCGATCTCTCTACACCTCTCTACCTTTCCATCTGTCCTCTCTCCACCCCCTTCCCCCCACAACAAGTCAACAGCTTTCAGGGTTCGTTGGCTGCCGACTGAACCATGCTAAGCTGCCAGTGTGATTGCTTCCGGTGTATTTACAGTTGCACCAGCATTTAGGTATTCTGTTAACAGATGTTTCACGCTCCGTAATTCCTCGTTGTCCCAACCGCGAGACCCGAGTGTACGACCACGTGCATACTAAATGCGATACCGCATCCACCTGTAGACCCGGCGCGGTTTATATTACAACAGTAAACACAAACACGACTAATAACACTCATCTTGTTGTACGTTGTTAACGCACCCGCGCAGACGCGCGCCGACAACTGACAAGACACTGGTCGGTGTCTCGCATTGGTCGCGTGGCGAACATCGATAGAAGGCATCGCGGAAATTATTTAATTGAATTGTGATAAATCGGTGGCTGGCGAATTGACGAGCCGGGCGGACGCATTAGGCTGATCGCGGCGGCGGCGAGCTGCTGGGCCGGGGCGCCCCGAGGGACGGGCGGCGGTGCTGATAACCAGCCATCGGCAGATGCACGGCGCGAGATAGGCACGGCGATGTCGTGAAACTTTAATGACCGAGTCCCCGCTACTGCGGCCAGCCTGAGGCAGCGCCTGCTGCCGGGGACGCGGGGACGGTGGATGGAGGGTACGGAGGAAGGGAGGAGGGAGGAGTGACGTTACTGGGTAGGGTACTGGTGAGAGAGATGAGTGTAATGGGTTGGAGGTGGAGAGGTGATGATGTCATCAACGTTATCAATTTCACCAACGTCATCAAAATCATTAACATCGTCAAAACATCGTCCACGGCATTGTCGTCATTGCCGTCATTGCCGTCATTGTTATTTCCGCCGTCATCACCGTTGTCATTGACATCATCATCCTAATTATAATAATAATTATTATTATTATTATTACTATTATTTCAATTATGACAACCATGATAATGACTACTTCCATCATAATTACCATTACAATAACGACGACGAATAATCGAGTGGTAACATAACGTGAATTAATCAACACCGTTGTGACAAGCCGTTGTACGGTCGGAGTGCGAACGCCGTCCTACTCCAAGGTTGACAATCTCCACATTTCAGTGTGCGATTATCATTATTACACCAGTCGATAGAACGCCACCGTCGCCGCCGCCGGCAACAATTATGTCCAGGCTCCGTCTAGTCTTCCCTGTCTGCCCATCTGCCTGCCTTCCCGGGAAAAAGGACGAATAGTATTTATAAAACCAAATTTTTAATGAGAAAAACATGCGCGTTTTGTTAGTGAAATGCGGTGCCAGTAATAATGTTTGGCCTTGCGCCGCGCCATGCAACCAAGTCCACGCATCCAGTCCATGCATATGTGTGTCTGATTACTTATGATTACATTTCCATTATAATAGTTGTGTACGTCTGATGGGGTAACGCGTTACAGCGACGACAGCGCAACGTGACGTCATTTCTGGATGAATAATGTGTACTTCTTCCACTTGTTGTTATCGTCCCGTGATGCCAGCAACCAGCTGAATTTCAAAGATAAATTCAAGGAAATTCCTATAATTACCCGCCGACCAGCAATCATAAGTTACGACAGAAAATGAAATCCCAGTGCCCGTATGCAAGCACAAAAACGCCTACATCTAGAAGGTCGTGTTATGATTGGTTAAATCGCCTAGCGATAATTCTAGAACGTCTTGTGATGATTGGTTAACGCCCTCTTCAGTAGATCCACGCTTCGTTTCATTTATTCTGAAGTGATTTGATCTCACTCTATTATACATACGTAGTCAACAGCACCCCTTGCTCCCAGGTATGCGTCGAAGAGTCAAATGCGTGTCAAACTCTGCGGCAAGATTACTCTAAATTGATGATCGATAATTGTCGCTATTGATAGTACGATCACGCACACCTCCCGCGCGCTGTAAACCGTGGTAGCTTCGCGGAGGGCGCCAAGTTCGTTTATCATTGGCTGATTTGGCTGTCCGCAGCAAACATGCACGTAAAACGAACACATTCCGTATAATTTACGTAGTCGTTAATTTTGTGATGATTCCTGTCCCAGAAATGGTGCTTAATGTGACGTGCGCGGTTTGATGTGTCGACAACAACGTCGTTTAGATGGTTGTTAATAATGCATTATATACAGGTTTATTGTAAGATATTGGCTGGATGCATAAATCGGCTGTGATGATATTTATTGCGACGAAGTAGTGTGATCATGTCTACGTACTGCTGGCAACGATACACATATAAATAGGCGTAATGAATACGTGAAACAAAGCTATATCGAGCAGCTTTATGAACAATGTGCGCACGCACACACACACGCACGTACACACACACGCACGCACACACACACACACAGACACACACACGCACGCACACACACACACACACACACATACACACACACACACGCACGTACACACACGCACGCACGCACACACACACACACACAGCCGGATACAGCTGTATTACTTATTATTACTAGTTTGTTGCAGTATGCCACAAGACCAGGAAATGAGAACATATACAGATATATATCATGTCATTTAATCTGCCAGGTTCTGCAAAAATCGAATATATGATTACAATGTTGCTTTGCCGCGAGCACGTCATCTAGGGTATGTCATATATAGAATACGTGGAATTGTTTTCGTGCGGTGGGCGACAGAAAATGACACCCGTTCTTTAGTGGAACTTTCCAACTTCCACGTTGCATTAAGTTATATAAGATGTCCCTCGATAGCACATTATAGGTTATCTCCGTCGTCTTTGCTTTCGACTATCGCAAGATCTCACCGCGAGCGATGCATGCGTGCACTTTCCACTGAACACCTGTTATCAGCCCAATAGTCAGCCCACATGTCTCCAAAGTTAATCCATACAGCGGCGGTTCGTCTTCGGACCCATATCACCGAAGTAACGAGCGTCGCGCCTATTCCTCGCAGTGACGGCACGTCACGTTTCGGAACCTATTTCCCCGCAGTGACGGCGCGTCACATCATGCGACCCATTCCTCGCAGTGATGGCGCATCGCGTCCTGACTAGACGTTCACCGCATCCCGTTGGGTTAACGCGTCATCTCCCAGTCACAGACCAGATAATTAACGACGCTCCGACTACGTGAATTATGAATTTAAATTTGCCCCGTCTGCTGTTGTGCCGTTGATGGAACTGCGTCCAGAAGATGTAATGTGACGTCGCGCGCGAAAACTCGTTGTCAACAGACAACTACAACATCGAATATGCTTGCTTTTCGAGTCTCCAAAATTTGTGATATAATCATATGTCTGTATGATTCGTTATGCAAATCAGTACATACAATGTTGTCTATTTACTAATTAGATGGTAGCTATTTAACATGGCTTAATTAGCACTGCTAGATGCTATGTGCATATGTAATTACTGTCGATTCATTTGCAATGAGGAACCTGGAAGAAAACTAACTTAACGGAATAGCAAAATCCAAAATGTGTACGCATGAAAGTATCCGTCATAAAACAAAAGGTCATCTAGTATTTTGTGGTTAATTAAAAAAGGTTAACTCTTATAGCACTGTAGGCAAAATAAAGTTTTACGGATAATTAACGTTAACAGTGTTCGAATAAATTGTAAACACTACTGTTGATTTAAAAACAACAAATATCTTTATTTTTATCAGAATTTAGCCATATAAAAACATGTTAAAACATTACAGCAAACCTTCCATGTACACTTAGTATACCACAATATGGAACTTAGAACTCAGAATCAGTTTATTTGACCTATAAATACGATATATACACAATGAATAACATGAATACTAGATAAGGTCGGGAGACTCCCATTAAGATATACAATATCGCTAGCACAGGAACCACCCCATTATTATTGATATTATATACATCACACATACGTATTACCAATACGTAAACAGAACATCACAGCTGTGCGACAAACAAAATTTTTAGTTCACTGACCTAATTATGTTATAGCAACTACCGTTACCTTTTGACAATGTTGACTATTGACTTTAAAACGTCGCAATTTAAAAACGCTATATCTGGGTGCATGAGGATTTTGTCATTAAATATTTGCCATTGTCACATTACCTGTTAAGTCCTGTAAATTAAATAGAATGTGATATTCACATTAAATAAATAGCCAAGAAAGTTTCGTCTTTTCACTTAACCGCTAAGCCATTTCAAACCTATTTACGATTTGTTTGGCAGTTAAAAATCAAACAAAGTGTTGCATGCCGTCTTCGAAAACATAACACATTCATCTTTGACAAACAGGATCATCTCAGAAAACATGAAAAACATGCTTATGAAAAATGTGCACAAAATGACCGCAAATCTGCCCCGTGGCGAGTTAAGGTGCATGAATGGCGGTCGCTACCTTTTATGTAATTACCGTTTCGTGAGGGAACAAACCGACAATAGCAGCCACACCCGATGACTTCGTGGCGATTGTACGTGTGCGCGACGTGTTCAAAGCATCAAACACGATAATAATCGTCATGTTTTTGTCATCCGTCTCAATTTGCACGTAACGGCGCGGCAAGTGAATCAAATCGCGTCTTGATAATTATGCGACGCGGATGCGCGCTTATAGCGTGAACGTCGTCACCCATAGCGACACAGCACGTATTCGACTAGCGTGACTCGTTCCTTTGGGTCGCTTTTTTGTTTCTTCTGTCTTTTGTGTATTATTTTTGTTTTTGTTTATCTTGTTTCTTACTTCCTTTGTTTATCATTTCCTTTGTTTCTTTGTTTCTTTATTTCTTCGTTCGTTTGTTTTTATTCCTCTTTCCTTCTATTAATAGTTATTTCTCAATTTTTTATATATCTCTCTTGCTCTTATTCTCTGCTTTTTCTCTCTCTTTCTCCGTTCGTTTGTTCGTTCGTTATTTCGTTTCGTTCTTTCTTTCATTTTTTCGTTCGTTTGTTCGTTCGTTCGTATGAAAAAAATAACTCAAAATGATTTTGTTTAAAGTGTCATGAAAATATGCAAGCAAAATTACGCGAAATGTCATGTTCCTTTCAATACAAAACAGTAAACAAGTTATACAATTTATTGTTAATGGTTTCGAACTATTAAACTACATGTTTAACGTTTGTGGAAGATTGCACTAAACAACAGGTTGTTATTACACCGTTGGATATAGTTCCTCTTCTAACCGTATATTTGAAAGTAAACAGTTCATTAGCTCGCACTTATATACATACATGTGTGTTTACATATCCATAACAAATCGAATGTCATTTAATATCCGCCATTAATTAGTTTCCATTCCAACAGGACAACACCATTTGTTTATATTTTCATGTGACGGTTCAAAATAGTCTTCCTTGTCGTGTAGACGTCTTTGCTGTGGAGCGCAGTAGCGCTGCGCTAGAGCTTCGGGCTCTTTACTGATTTCTGTGCGACGGTGTCGAACCATGGGCAGTTCGTTTACTCTACGTTGCTTCAGCTCTGAATGAGTACCTGGCTATAGACAGTGGTGGCTATTTGTGTACGAGTAGTCATCGCGCATTAATGGCAGCGTGGCTGAATGCTTCCCAGAGAAGTCGCGATGTGTTCGATTGAACAGGTCTGCCAGGGAGTAAAGTGTAAAGCGCTTTGAGCAGTCCTGAGGACTGGATACTGCGCTATATAAGAATTTACCTTTACTGTTTACATTTACTTTAATTTGTTTTCAACTCATTAATCGTCGGATTTCCCCCTCTCAAAGAGCTCATTTCTCTGGTTCCACTTATTCGTTTCGCATGCGACTTTATATAAACGTTTATTAGTTATGCGTTTGATTAGTGAGCAGATAAAAGTGACGTGGAATTAATATTATGCCCGGCTCGAAGACTTAACGACGTCACCCAACGTCTGCGAAGCCTGCGGCGTCCCTCTGCGCATATCACGACTCTCCCTGGAGACACGTCGAACCTGGCTGGGATTTGGGGGCGTCCTCCAGGGTACTCGGTAAAAGCGAACGTGTTTATCGGGTCGCGTTTAAAGACGTCGCGCCTATTAGCGGGATACGATTAACAGCTTCTTCAAGTCGGCACATATTCGTTGATCCTATTTGTTTGTGTATGTTAATTGCGCGTATCTAACCTGAACTTGTAATAAAATAATAATATATTGAAATGTATTTCACTTCGTGGGTGTGGGGGTGTGTGCGCTCGCGCGTGTGTGTATTTATTTGTTATTTTGTTGTACATATATATATATATATATATATACATGTATATGTGTGTATATATATATATATATACATTATATACAAATTTATTAATACACCACAAATGATATCACAATGCCACTGGCATTGCACACGCACCTACAATATACAGCCTGGTGTAGTAAATTAAACGAGTGTATTAATAACATACAAATTAAATTAACGTTAGATAAATTATATTTCTTCGTATTTGGAATACACCGTTCATGTAAATCCACACTTCAGCATATTATAACTTTAAAATTACTAATTGTAAAATACACCAAGTAGGGCATACACTATAGCTATTGAGTAAACCATTTCCGTTCTCGTGGCGACACATTTGGCGTACGTATCATGTTACGCAGACAGATGCAATCATGCTGTATGCCCGCAACTACATACTATATTTAGTATACAGGCCTATGTTCAGTTGTGTATATGTTTCAGTGTCGTGAAATAGTTCTTGTATTTTGTAGGCCTACTATATATAGTATATTAGCCTGTGCTTAGAATAGGATTGAGAAGTATTTTCATGCATGCCCAACCAGCTGCAAAGTGTGCCTATACATATATACATATAATCTATATTTGTTTCCTCGTGCCCTCTTTGGAATTCGTTCAATAAGTATATTGGGTAAGTCCGTGTGTCTACCCTGGCGTGTTTTCAAAATCCACCGCTCACGCACCGAACCACTCGGGGTTTAAAGATTGTCACGATTATGCTATACTTTCTAACTACTTATTATTGCGTCAATGTAACTGCAAATTACGGTAGTACTGGTGTCAAGCAACGTCTCGTAATTGTACCGGTTATTACGACTAGTTATCTCGAGCTGTAATTCGCATTCGTTGACTCATGTATACCTGTGTTGTTGAAAGACAATGTTTTCCGCATTACAGTAGGTTTGTGGTTACGAAAAAAATCGCGCCATTTTGTACATCATAAATAATGTTCGTGACTTGGCCTACGTTCGGTATGGCTATGTAAACCTACATGTTTTTGTTCAGTCTCACTGTCGTTGAATCTCTGTATTTGTGGATGTGTGTAATTGAGATATTCAGCTACAACGAACAGTAGAAAAGTCGTGATATAATATGCATTAAATACGATCACCACTCGGTGACAGCTAACTACAAATACGACGTTTATAATATATCTATGCGATTTATGATTTTAGGATATATTTGCACGCAGCTCATTCTCATGTTAGTAGAGTAATTAACACTAATGCCTAATTTTCTACAACTCACACTCGTAACTGTACAACACAATATAAACAAATTACATTTATGAAATGCTTAATAAGTCCGCAAATATTTGTCACGACGGAATGCAACGCAGTTGGGTTTAGTGTCTTGTAAACTATACAACATTTTTTTCCCGGGTTTATTATTTTAACTACATTTCTTTGAAATGTATCAGTACATTTTTGATGAGGCCACCACAAAGACTGACTCATTAATAGTTGCCGCTAACTGCATTTTGCCTCTCCGTCATATTGTAGAGAGACGTAGGATGATGTACGACGGATCTAACGTAAATGTTGCTCGTTCGGCCGTAATGGCGGCATCTTTCATCGAACGAACACATATCAATAATTTCACAAAAGGTCGAAGTGCCATAATTTCGCAGAAATAAATTATCGTCTGTTTGACAACAGGAAATTTGACGTTGTTCATTTCGATCAACGCAATACGGCCAACTGGAATTGGATGATAAATTGAGGGCTAAGACACGATTAAAATAGAGCGGTGTAATTGCTTAATTTCCTACGTTATAAACGACGTACGCACACGCTATTTGATCATCTTGTGTGACGTATTTAACTCAAATGATGATCGACGTTAAATCTACGTGTTTAGAGTTGTTTTACTGGTAATTACTAGGTAATATAAAACACTTTAGAGGCATGTTTGCAAATATTTTGTTTTATATTTGCAAACTTACCTCTAATGTGCTTGATTGATCGCTGCCAACTATTCGTAATTTCTTGTTTCTTGTGAAGGACGTATAGACAAGGTATTTAATAAAGACTGAGTATAATTGTATTAACGTGTGGCATGATATGCAGTCATGCATGACTAGTAATAATTTGTATGGCAACTATGTAGAACAAATATTAATTTCAACTCTGCGTACATTCATGGTATATTGGGGGAAGAATCCACGCTACACACCGGACGCTTTAGATGGCAAATTAATCCGTCAAGAACAAATACGGCAGTCCCTCTAATATAATACCCATTGTTTGCGCTATCTGAGTAGCATGACGGTGCTCGAAGCCGTCGCGCCACGCCGGTATCTGGTTGGCTGACGCGTCGATCACGTGACGCCCGCAGCCGCACAATCAGCGTGGAGAACATCGCGCTCTGCGCATGACTAGTCGAGCGGGGGGCAGCGGCAATCGGTTTGATTGACTAGTGCCGAATGAGCGGCGTTTGTCCCGGTGTCCACGCGCCGGCGAAGACCAATTCGTCGGGCATAAACTTCGGTTAGCGACTGTTGCCGTCAAACACCGATACACTCGAGTGCTGCCGATGACGACTCGGCGACTGTGGCCGTGTCTACGCCGAGAGCGGTCTTTGTACGAGTCGGCCGGCCAGGCCTCGCTTGACTGACAGGCTGCCGGCTTCCCGGCGTCGATTCCGTTTCAATTTCGGCGCCGACAGAAATCGACAAGCGTGCAAAGAGAAACTTGACAGAAATCGACGGGCGCGCAGCAAACCGCAACTTGTCAAATATCGACAGCCGCGGCACGTTCCCGGTTGCGTGACGGCGCGGATTTGACGCGCTGTCGCGTGGATTGCGACCGGCGACAGCGACGACTGTCCTTCGGTCGGTCGTACAAGACAAGCGTTTCGATACTGGATTGACACGAGAGTGAGACGCACGGAAAACGTCGCCTCCGCGATGGATTTCCAGGCCGCTTACTGCTATAACATTAACCGGAATATGAACGTTGTCGACTTTTTCCACTCGTGCAAGAGTAAGTAACCTCGCCTCATCGCCAGTTGTCTACTCGAATTTTATTTCAGAATTCGCATATTTA
>OZ023210.1:9696633-9706633 GCA_963995525.1 Escarpia spicata
AGGACAAGTGCAGAGCAAAACGTTTGTTATGAAAATAATCAACTTAACGAGTTACTGAGAAAGGCATCAACTTCCAGAGTGTACTTATTGAGTTAATTACAGGTAAACAACACCCAGTCGGCAGGTACGTTGTGGTGTATATCGACACAGAAGTATGAATTTCTGTAGCGTTTTTGTGTGTCTTGCGCGCCTTGGGGCGTATACGTGGGCGTGTGTCACTGCACGGGAAAGTTCCAGAGGACTAACTTAGGACGAAGAGAAATCAGCCGAACCTTGTAGTGATTTAGAATTCACGTCGGTTTCCTTGGCAGCTCGTCTGCCAATGAGATTATCCCCTTCAGACGCCAAATGCATGCAGATTAACATCAAAGTGCTGTCTCGCACCTCTCATGTCTTACGCGGTGTGTCTTCTCCCGCGAACCGGCTACGGAGAGTCGGCGTCGTTTTTTGCAACTAAATTAAGATTAATTCGATCATGATAACGTATGCAAGACGGTACTCATCAGTCGGTAGACGAGCGATAAAGCTGCTCCTTGCAAATGACTCACGGATTTCTTACCGGGAGTTCACCGTTGCGATCATTTAACATTATTGTACTATACAAACGAAATTACACCAACCGAAGAAAATACATAATTACAGTTAGCCTATCTTATCGACTTATCATTCGAGTTAACACACGCAAACACGCGATTGTGGATGGTAAACATAATACAAATTGTGCAGACTTAAAGTGTTTTATTTATAGTTGTATTCCTAAAACTCATGTTTACCTATTCGAACTTTCTAAGCGGTTTATTCAGAGTATCACCAACGACGATCTATCCAATGATTTGATCAGTAATTCAGGCCTGCGGGGTGTTTTCAATTTTCGTCTTTCGGCCGCAATTTCTATTATTATTAGCACGGTCTACAAACCGCTATTGTGCAAGAACCTTTCCCGTTGCGTGGTCTCTCAGACGGGGGCACTGCCCCGCCGACGTATATGGTGTTTGTTCGGGGGAAATGTTTAATAGTTATCTGTGGTGTATATATATAATTGTTCTTTGTACGAACGCTATTGCCGTCTACGTCCATACCTGAATACCGAACCGCCGGGTCCTATTGACCCCAAAAGCTAGTGCATGTCCGCTCACTAACCCGCCTAACCAGGCGTGTAATCCCTAGTCGGCGACAGACCGCTAGGCGAGACAGTGTGACGCGTGACGTCATCATGTCGTTGTTTTGGACAAGGAATCACTATGTAGCGTTGTTATATCAAAGCGATTAAACAAAAACGTGTTTTAATATGCCTTAGGAAGATTCGGCTTGTTCATTTTACGATAACCATTATAATGTTTAATACAAAAAAGTTAATGTCCCTCAGAAAGGTTGGGTCTGTTTACTTTAGAATAGCAACTATACAGCGTAGGTGTAATGTAGTTTATTTCAACAGGCCGACCTTTTCTCAAAGTCAGAAACTCCATAATTTCATATGCTAGCTAATTAGCACCTGTCAATATATATATATCTTAGAAAGGATACCATAAACACACGTACGTCCTGTAAGATACGTGCGTGTGTGTAACATGCATGGTATTCAAATGTGGTTGGCGCATTGCATTTGTTTATGTATGTATGTATGTATGTATGTATGTATGTATGTATGTATGTATGTATGTATGTATGTATGTTCGAATGTCGTTTATTTCGCTCTCTCCGAATGTCTATATGCCTGTATTTACAAGGTCTACATATACAGTGTGTATGTATATATATATATATATATATATATATATATATATATATACATACATACATACATACATACATACATACATACATACATACATACATACATACATACATACATACATACATACATACATACATACATACATACATACATACATACATACATACATACACTGTATATATATATATATATATATTGTCGAGTAACAATGTGACACAATTGTTTAACTGTTTCGATTACTAATTAACGGAATTGTTAACATTATGAACTTGTTATGTCCGTATGTTTCTCACAACTGCTGCCATAGTTGTAACTTATTCGGATTGACTGATACAATATGCCAAATGGTAGTGATATGTACCTTGTATAAATAATAAACATGTTAAATATATCATTCGACGTTCTATGGGACACTTTCAGAAATTACAAAACATATTGTAGAATATATATATATACAAAAGTATATATAGGCCCTATATATATACAGTGTATACACTTTACAACGTCAGTCAAAATTGCACGTAAATAGATATAACTTCCAGGGAGAAATAAAACTAAAACTCTTTGTATTTGCCTATGCGTCGAGTAATTTTACTAAATAAATTACTCGTTTTGAATACTACTAGTTCGTGGAAAGTATAATTTATTAAATACTTTGCATATGCTCAATTGACTTGCTGATTTACGTATTGACAGGCGCGAAGTTGTAGTTAGTTCCACTTGTGCATTGTGCATCCGATAGCATAGTTGTCATTGAAAGGGTTATTTTGGTAGAGATGTGTACGATACAATGCAAGCAATTCCGTTACCTGCATTCACCCAGATATTACCCAAACATTTTCCTTTGAGGTTATCTGGACAATTTATCTTTAATAATACTTTCCGTGCTGTCGTTCATATTGTCCGAATTAATCCAAACAAATTCGTTAAACATAATAAAAGGCACCGCATTTATGACATAAAAAGAACGTCTGCACATTATGGCATATTAATTATGGTTTTTATTTCTGAAGTTCAGCTGTTCTATGATACTACAGTTGTCTGTGGAAACGGGGGCTTGCATGGAGCAATCAGACGGGAAAATACCGTGTCCATGCACGCGAAAACGCCCAACATAAAATAAACTGTGCCGCTTACTCCAGTACGACATGCAAACTAGTTCACCACCATCTATACCATTGCGTTAGGGTGTAAACATGACGAAAACTGTGCCAGGCACGATAAAAAACACCATTCTCCTCCCGTCAGAAGTAAACCTGGCATACAAGGCATTACCCGTTCCTTGACACAAATCATTGTGGTTGTTATACAGGGCGCGGCTGGCAATTCAGCGCTTGTGTGCCTACCTTCTAAAAAGAGACGCCCATTTGGCGGTACAGGCAAAACAAGACGCGTATTAAAAAACGCCCGCCCGTAGACGGGTTATAACTTGGGCAGACGACGAGAACAGATTGATACGGCTGATCGTTTAGTCTTTATCATGCTATCACAAGCGCCAGTCGCGTCGTCGGCAATTTACAACTTAAAGAACGTCGGAAGTAAACAAATTGCTTCGATAGTCATAATAGGGAAGCGTTCAATCATCCGATCTGCGAGATCACAGCTTCTACAGCTCCGCTGGCTGGGGTAGATTTAGTACGTGACAGGGTCGGAGGTCACGACACCGTGCCGGTGATGAAAGCTTGAAATCCTGCCGTTAAACGGTGTTCCGAGATGTTCATTTTCCCACGCCTGTTTTTCCTCCGGCGCTGCTGTATATACGAATCGCGCTGCAGGAAGCATTTAGCTGTGTGACTTGGTAATTGTAGTTGATTCACATCACGGCTGTTTCGATACCGTGCCAAATCTAGGTAAAGTGAGGTGTAGATTTGGTTAATGTGGCACAGCTTATGTTTCGGTTCGGTCGATGGGTGGTCCAGGAAGAACATGATCGGTCTAAGTTCCATATGTCGGAAACCTAACCGGAATGTTACAGCAGACTACGCGTGCCAATGTGCGGTTAAATAGTAATGTCTGGTTCCAAACTGTGCACGCGTTACATAGGGTGTAATGAACAAATTCTTTGTTATACAAAATATAGCCAACATAATTATTAACATTAAAATACCGGGTCCATAGTCTTTATGATAGATTATTTATACTACAATCCTCACCATTTATATAGTGTAATCACACCTCACATCGTAAATGTGGACTCCCTGTTTTGTCATGCAAGTATTGTGCCTGTAGATTATGCACACTTTGAGAAACAAATTCAACATGACATTTCGAAATTAGCTGCGCCGTATTCCTCTGGTCGTATCCGGCACATTTGTCGACACACATCTGTGGCCTTTGTAAAGAATGGTACAATCCATTTTAGCACAGACCATAACCTTTGTTGCGCGGATTCACGTCCGCTTACACAAATACACGATCGATGACGCGTGCGGAGTGGCAGCGTAAATACGAGTTAGGATCGGTGGGACTCCGTTCTGTCACACGTGGGTATCGACTTGTTCGGGTCGAATCGAACACGTCGTTTACTGAGTTGTTGAGACCTGCAACAAAACGGTTTGCAAGAATATTTGTAGCGC
Source organism: Escarpia spicata (assembly GCA_963995525.1). Classification (NCBI taxonomy): domain Eukaryota; kingdom Metazoa; phylum Annelida; class Polychaeta; order Sabellida; family Siboglinidae; genus Escarpia; species Escarpia spicata. The sequence goes on from OZ023210.1 coordinate 9,700,945, forward strand.
CGATCAGTGGATTAAGTTAGACAAACGTAGGAGATTGTTTGGTTTTAGCAGTTCAATGGTCATATTTAGACATAAGAGCAACTGGCAACACTTTGATCAGAGTCACGCGGCTCTCCAAACCGTTTGTTCGAATAACGGTATCGCTCGATTTGTTGTCTTAATAACACCTTCTAATGTCATTTTAGTAAGCTTTTATTCGTTATCACGATCGTCGACGCCGTCACAGACATGATTATCATAGTCACTTTATGTTATCATTCATGGTCATTTAATCACATAATAAGGAGTGCACATACTTTGATGAGATCTTAAGTGATAACAGCATAATTATATATTATTTATCTATGACGTTCTCGGTGTTTCAGGTCACGGCGGTGTTAACCAGCTAGGAGGAGTGTTCGTTAACGGACGCCCTCTACCAGACATCGTGAGACAGCGAATCGTTGAGCTCGCGCACCAAGGAGTCAGACCATGTGACATTTCCCGCCAACTCAGAGTATCACACGGATGTGTTAGCAAAATCCTCGGCAGGTCAGTACCGTTTCAGATTTAGTTTCGCATAATTTGATTTACGATATTTACAAAGCTGAGTGTGCATCTGGCAAAACACGCGAGATAACGCGTGACTACGGCTGTACGAGATAACGAGAAAAGGTGCATGAGTATGAATGTAGAAAAACTCTGTTTATAATTGATATGTCGCCATTTCCAAATTGTATCTCGTGGTTTATATGAAGCGACCTCGTCGCGTCGTATAACTAACTACCCCGTGCGAACGTAGAAAGTGGCGCGTACAACAAAAGCCCCGCCGATTGTCGGCACATCTGGTGCGCCCGTAAATGTCGCTTCGGCGCCCCCTGTCGCTGACCTGTGGCGGCAAGGTCACGTGGCCGATTGAAGTGGCGGCTAGGGGCGCTGACGTCAGAGTTGGAGTCCGTCTTTGCCCGGATCAATCAACTGTCGGGGATAGTGACGGGAAGACGCATCGTGGGACGTAGTTAATCAGTTTTCCCAGCAGACCGGCCGTATGAAAGGTGAACTGCGGTTCGGGTCGGCGACAATGAGGAGGTGTTTGTCCGCGGGCTCTGGCGCCGTAGATCGGCCGAGCGCTCCGGGACGTGGTCGGGAGCAAGGCCCGGAGGGAACACCGGCCGACAGTGGCTGGGAAAGTCAGCTCCACTTGCATATGCGCAGACCGCTCCATTATGAGAGATATCATGTACAACCTCCGAGAATGATGCTCTCAACAAATTACAAAAATATGTTGGGGTGCAAATAATTATTGATATTAATATATGCCTATTATACTATGTACGCCTACACCAATAGTTCGATTATGTTTTAAATAAAAGGTATTTAATATCCATACAACCAGGGGTGAACACTTTAAGCAGACCGGTTTTGGTCTGCTTAAAAGCAGCCGTCTGCCTAAAGGCGGTGCCTTATGCATTTCCGATCTATATATATATATATATATATATATATATATATATATATTTACCCGAAGATAATATCGACTACAAGAGACAATTTGGCCAGGTCCGCAACATGTTCCGAATCCTTATTCCTACTTTCCCTTTGTTGGACCGACAATTGAACATAGAAGTTGCCCAACTTAATTGATTCAAGTTTATCGAATCTGCACCGAAGTCGTTTTATTTATTCTATTTCTCTCCGATAGATAACAGACTTATATACGTATGCGGTCACAACACCGAAATGTTGCATTCGGCGAGCGGAGATGAGGACTACGCGGTTACAGTGTTCTAAATATAACACGCGGATACCTTATAATCATAGATTCTATACACAATGCAGAATTGTCCAAGACAGATGTATCATTATCTTTGCTTATGTGCAGCAATCTATGGGGGGCGGTGCATACAAAACGTGCAAGTGCACACCTATTGAATTGTAAGATGAAACCAGAAATGAACGGAAACAAAGCTGTTGGTCAACACGCAGCGCTTTGACGTTTAACAAGATAAGATATTTAGCAAGATTGCCATCCTGTGAGAAAAAAGCAGATGGTAAATGAGCAAGGACGCCGTTGGCTTAGTCAGGGTGCTGCTGTCAACGAAATAATATCAGCAATTATGTGTCTGAACCACGATCCATGTTATATGGCAACCACTTTGCATCAACACAGTTGCAGTTACACATTAATAATATAGTACGTTATCCCGCACCGCGTAATATGGACGGCGTATCATTTATGTATGATGTTTTACGGGTTTATTTCTCGCGGAAAGCCATTTCATGGCCTGGTCGCACCCATACTGCTTTGGGCACTCTTTTGTTTATATATGTTTTTGTGCATTTTCAACATTGTCTACTTGATTGTTTCGGTGCATGACCTGCAGTCGCATAGTAGAGGTGATTGACTTGTGTTTTGTATTGATGCCTCACTCGTCGCGGTTTCGACGACGGAGGAAAGCTTTGCCCGGTGTTGCCAGCCGCAGTGCAGGGCTCCCACAATATATTTTATGGAAGCCTTCACAAAACGCTGTTTAAGTCATTTCTTTGGGGTCGAAACGTTTTTAGATGTAACTCGAGCGCTTCAAAATAATACAAATTTGTGTTCTAAATGGGCAAAAGTTGTATTTTGCTGCTATGAAGGTAAGAAGGAGTGAGAAGTATTATAATACAATGTCCGGCCGATCGCTGCCCAGCGGTACCCACAGGCCTAAATCCGGCGTTGACCAGCTGGAAGTTGCTACGACGTTCGCAACAGCTGGTCGACGGAACACGCGGATGTCCTGCTAGCGGTCGGTTGAGCGTTGACAGTTACACGCCTATTGCTGTCGTTGTCGCTGGTGTTGTCCTGTCTTATAATTGATGCCAATTACCGTGACCACGCACATACGCTGTTGCCTTCAGTGGCTTGCTATAGTGCAAAAGCGAAACTACATATGGAGGGCAATGGTGACGAAAAAAAATACTGCCTCTGCTACCGAAATAACACAATACGACGATACCGAAGCGGCCATAACTGACGATAAAGTGTGAATCGGCAACCTGTGCCTGCTCGAAATTGGCCAAACTGTGGACAATACTTGTTTTTTTGTTTTTATTTTTAGCGTATAAACACTTCCCGGAAAACCTATAAAGATAAAATACGTCGATGATTTAGATGGGTATGTAACTATAATAGACATATGACAACACTGTCCGGATTTTGTCTCTCGGGGGGCGGTAGTTGTATCGCACAGATATATAAACAGCTGTTCCGTGATTCGTGTTACCTGTCGACTTCTATAATGCCAGTTGGACAACAGCTCCGTAACTCGGTGCAGAACCCGTGAACCGTGGCTCGACAACCCGCGCTGACAGATGATACTTTATTCATATTCACAACAGCGTGCAATTCGTCAAGCTATTCACTGCTGTAAGGGGGGCTAATAATGAGGTAATCACGCGATGCAAGTGCTATTGTCTCGAACACTGTTGGCGCGCACCAGAATAGACATGTTTACCCCGATAACCCAGTGTCACGTACGGTTTGTTGTGGCCAGATTTCTACTCGGTGGGTGCTTGCGTCGGGTCAGACTGGCAGCGTTTAAGCACCGTTTGTCGCCAGACGAACGCATGCACGCACATCTGGGTGCCTCATTGAAAACGGACATTGTCTGCCGGACTCGTGCAGGAAGCAGACACCAGCCGTACACTCTCATATAGTTGTCGCATCTCATGGCGTGTCGCTGCATACAGATTTGTGAGATAATGTTTTCGTTCAACGGATGCGTCGCGTACCAAGCGAAGTTCCACAATAAGCTGTTTGGTTTTGCCGATCAAGTAACCCGATACAGGACAGCGATATATTGAAACAATTACATTGGCGACGGTGTCACGCAGGCCGCTTCAATGCGCGGTATGTAGGTTTACGTGGAATAAGGTTATTCAAAGCTTCGCACTCCTCTGGACGCTGTCGCGTGCGTACTGCGACGAGGCATGTAATAATCGCGGGATCGCCGTTTGGTCGCGTCGTTTCCCGGGCGTAGCTGCACTTTGATATGCCTGCGAATGTTCTCCGAATGTTAATCGGGATCCGCATCGGTCTTTGATGTCGGAATGCGCGTCGTTACTGGGTTGATATAAGAGACCATAACGCGTCGACGCCTTCGCGTACGCGCCACTTTAAATCCGTTCGCATGCGATCGCTGTTAATCTGTGCTTGGTGGAGTAGGCGGTAGTTAAACTGCCGTTACGCACACCCCGAAACAGCCCAATCCTGTCGGCGTAAGAAGTCCGCAAAAAACGTCCTATTTGTTGCGGGCATGTTACGTGTGTTCTCGGGCTATCGTATTTCGCCGAGTTGTAACCGGAGGCGTCCAACGTCGCTTCGTGTAATTGGCAACGCGGCCTTCGTGTTTGCGTTGACGAATCGAATCTGTGAATTTTGGTTTTAAGTGGTGTAGGATAACGGCGTGTGTGGAGGTCGAGGGAGGGGGGGTCGAGGGAAGGGAATCGGTGTGTGTACGAGCGGCTTCGGGGGTTGCAATGTCTACGAATGATCAGCTTTGTTTTATATATATATATATATATATATATATATATACATATATTATATATATATATATATATACATATATTTTATATATATATATATATATATAACATGGGCGCGCGTGTGTGTGTGTATGTGCGTGTTTGTGTGTGTGTGTGTGTGTGTGCGTGTGCGTGTGCGTGTGCGTGTGCGAGTGCGTGTGCGTGTGCGTGTGCGTGTGCGTGTGCGTGTGCGTGTGCGTGTGCGTGTGCGTGTGCGTGTATGTGTGTTACACAATATCAATAGTATTATGTATAATATATTATGTATATTGTTGCGTATAATTCTCAACATTCAGCCACATTTCGGAAATTTTTTGTACACAATCAGTAAAATTGGACGGCCACTTTCAGTGTCGTATAGTTGTAAGATGATAAACAACGATACGATTTTGAATAATAAAAAATTGCTACATTTTATGTTAGAGATTCTCATGAACGATACAAGTTCGTACCGGAATATATGGAGAACACTAGATATTGAGATGAACCGACCGCTACATATATATGTATGCCAGAGTTGACGTGTAAAGCGCTAAATATTATTCGGAACTCGCCCGAGACGTCGCAATTATGCGTATATACCCCGTCTGTGTAGTACGTCATGAGAAAACTAATGAGAAACAGGTTTTCCTTGAGCACCAGCGATGTTTTGCATACTAAAACGCTCTTGCGATATTGGAGGCGACGTGTATAACTAGCGGCTGTCATCACCCTGGCCTTGCCGCGGGCGGTGTGGGACTCGCCTACACATCCCCGTAAATGAAGTCGATTCCAGCGGCCGAGGAACGAGTAGTGGCGTTCAGTTGTACGCCAACAGACCAAGCGAGCCGGGAAACGGGTGGGATTGAGCGTACGTTCACGACGGATATTTTTATTTGAACGGATGTTGGCACGGCAACGCTGAAGCTGCCTGATTGATCGAATCTACGATTACGCTGTTTCCGTTACCGGGAGTCCCGCGGGAGAGAGGTCGGTGATCGTCCCCCGGGATCTCTCTCTCCCTCCCTCCCTCCCTCCCTCCCTCCCTCCCTCCCTCCCTCCCTCCCTCCCTCCCTCCCTCCCTCCCTCCCTACATCCCTACATTCCTCCCTCCCTCCTTCCCTCCCTCCTTCCCTCCCTCCCTCCCTCCCTCCCTCCCTCC
>OZ023210.1:9711633-9758261 GCA_963995525.1 Escarpia spicata
CGTATTCCTGCGCAATCGCTGTATTATTGATGTGAGGTACATTGACAACAACACGCGTTTATTGTATATATATATATATATATATATATATATGATTATATATATGATATGTGATGTTTAAAATATAATAATGATGTCTAAAATATATAATGTTAAAAAACAAATACATAGCATATTATATATATTTTTAATATACACACTAGTTTTCATCATTGTAATTTTTTTCAATGCAGGTGTATAATTCTATAGTCATTATTAACAGTGTACTGGGTTTTTGTTTTTTAAGTATCGCGCGTAACTTACCATGTGCACACCTGCAACATGTAATCTACTCCGTGCAATACCTCAGAGCGTCTGTGTACTGTCCTATTGACTACTCGGTGACACGCTTCGTGTCAACACCGATGTGCTGAAAAAGGCGACAACTCCGGTGGTCGTTGCCAGCCAGCGTGACGACGCGTGTCACGGGGTTGCTATCATTGTCAGGTGACCACGCGTCGCCTTCTGTCATGACGAGAGTGTCGAAAACTGCAATCTCTTCGGCGCTATGTCACTTAACTATAACGGCGCAAATGTATGTAATTGTACGATTGGTAAAGCACCGGTTGTATTCAGCAAGAGTCATCAGGAAACCGACTTGTTAGAGTACAATAGATCACACCTGGCGTAATTGGCGTGTTCACTTCAGAGTGACCGCTCGCATGACTGACCACTCCATGCGTGTCGTCAAGCGTGACTGCGTCGCTGGCGTCTTCGAGTTGAACGACTCGCACGATGCCCAAACGACATGTTCGATATACGTGTAAACGCGGCTGATGAGGCGTTGTATTGAGATAGCAACATTAGGCCCGTTAATCCTGACATTAAACAATCTGTAACACTGACATATCACATGTGAAGGGCATTTTAGCGTGTACTATTTTGAGGACATTTCGCACCGGTGGGTATTGCGAAATGTATGTGATTTTTAATGTTTAAATATACATTTATGCGCTTCAACTACTAATTTCAAAGCATTGACGATGCGTCAAATACACCACCATATTCAGTTGGTTATGATTTTGTTCCGCTGAACGAAAACGTCGTAAGTTACTCAATAATAATTCATGGATACGTAATATTGCATGTTTACGACACCCTTGTTAAAGTCAAGCGTTTGCCTCCGGCTTGTTTACAAAACTAATAATTATACGTATTTGAGGGCGGTCGTGGGTAACTAATTAGACGTCCTGAACACTGTTTAGAACACTAAATGTTCAACAAGTCGCGCCTCGTTCCCCGCCTTGAACTAGCGGGTGCGCCTGTTGCACGGGTGTTTTGCCCCGGGTGGTGAGACCAAAATGGCTCGCAAGAAATACGGACCAGATTGGCGAAGTGTCGCCTACGGGAACGTCCGGGCAATATCTGCCTGTAATGGGAAGATACCTACACCCTAGAGGGAACACCAGCCTAATCTAGGTTTCGGGGAAGCATGTGCCCTCAGTTTGTGTGAGAAGTTACCCGAATGTGGTTTCCTTCGTAGATTGCAAACATGTTGGTGACTGATATACGCGGTGGTCTTCTTAAAGACGCAGAATCGCGCAGAATCACGCAGGTTATATCGCGATACTTGTGTGGTTTTGTTACAGTAATGTAATACTATGATTAAACAAATAATGTTATGCTTATAATAATAATAATAATAGTAAGAGTTATCAATAACAATGTAAAATTGCACTCTACCTTTACATAATATTTCCTGGATAAATATATTGTGCACAGTTATTCGATCGCACGAATCTATTGTAGCTATTTAATACATAATGGACCAATCAACATGTTCACAACCATCACCCTGTCGTTCTTCGTCACTGCAGTTTTCTTTTCACCGTTTTACACTTAATATCAAATATGAATATTAATTAACCATATGAATATTTATCAAACAAACAATATTCTTTATACATAATTTGTCACCTTCCGATATTACGCGCATGAAAGTTATAATAATCATTATTATTATTTAAATGTTACTATAAATACTACACATGTACCACAATATTAACACAATTAATGTGTGTAGTCGATTCAAAATTTGTAAAGGATTCAAAATTTGTAAAGCATGTACTGAGTCAAGAAATGTGCTTTCGTTTTAGCAATCGACCTGCCAGTATTTCGAATTAACCCACATTATGTATATATGTATACTGGCGAAAACAAATAATAACATCATAAATTGACGCTGCAAACTGAACAAACTAAGCTACAAGATAACAATGGAAATAAATAGATCAGATCCAATATTTTGATACTACGTGTTCCTGCTTCATCACAAAATTTTTTCGTCTATCGTGACGCATGCTTTTACAACTTCCATAATATAAATATTGTGAAGATAATGACTTGACGTTTCAGTATTTGTTAACTTACCGGTAAAACACAACTTTAAAGCAACAACAACAACAACAACAACAATACCATGCGACATCACCGGGCTTTTTATATAAATCTACGAACCATAGACAGCGCAAATAAGGCGCTCCCATCCCTGGATGCGAAAATCCCTTACATACTACTTTTCGCGTGCAGGATCGTGAGGAACAAGGCGGCCGAACGGGCGAAGGAGGCCGTACAACAGTCGCAACACGGACAACAGCCGACGACGCTGGCGGACACCCCGCAGCCGCCCGGAGTCATATCGCCCGCCGCCTTCAGCCAGCCCCCGGCGGCTCACACCGGTCAACCCGCCAGCATCAGTGGCGGCTACTCCATCAGCGGACTCCTCGGTATCTCCGGGGCCCTCAGCCATGCCGCCGCCCCAGACCCATACACGAACAAGCGGAAGAGGGAAAGTGGAAAAGGTAGGCACTTCATTGAGCCAATTTCGTTTTTTGTTGCGTAAAGTTCGATGGTGATCGGCGCGGCATAATCGTGTGCATGTATGTGCCTATTTGTAAATTATTCTTGCTGATCGGCGTAATTATCTGCACACACACACACACACACACGCACGCACGCACGCACGCACGCACGCACGCACGCACGCACGCACACGCACACGCACACGCACACGCACACGCACACGCACACACACACATATATACACACACACACACACACACACACACACACACACACACACACACACACACACACACACACACACACACACACACACACACACACACACACACACACACACACACACACACACACACACACATATATATATATATATATATACATATATATTTATTTTTATTTTTTTATTTTGATGGTATAGCTGTTTGAAACAGTGTGGGTAATATAATTAATTATCGACCACCCGCGTTGGGCTTTTATGAACAGCTGATGAAATCAGTTTAGTTAAAACAACAGCATATTGTTAGTTAATTAGTAGGTCAGTCCATTCTCTCACTAGCGTTCAAAAATACAATTGATGATTTTGTCAGATATTTCATTTATGAATTTCATTACGAAAAACATATTATTCAAAAAGTGAGATGACAGTCTTTCTTATAAGAACACATTCCTCCTATATTAAATAAGTCTTTTAAATTATATTTTACTCCTAAATATGTGATTATTAGTACTATATTATACGCTTGTATTGCGTGCACGTAAGATATGACGACCGTATATAATGACAATTGAGTTGACCCTATTCGATCGCTTGCACGCAAGGTAAGACAACATTGTGTAGTGACGATTGATTTGACCCTATTCGACCAATCCATGACACGGTCAGCAAGTCAACTAAAAGCGACTAATTTGCCGCTCGCGAGACGCAACACTACGTCCAGGAGGCGAGGTCGACTGGTTGCTTGACCCGGCAAAACGAGCACGATGCCGGTCGTTTGTTCGGAAGCCCGTCCCGGCAAGCCATCCCCGCACGGCAACGCGACCGCACGCTCGTTCAAACGCCCGTCTGCGCATCGATCCGTCGAGCGCCGGAAAGCAGTCGAATATAAATCGGTTTTATGGGGGAAATTATGCTTTCATACAGTCGCGCGGCGAACGATATGGCCACTTCGTCCGCGTTATTGTTGGACGGTGGACGCCACGATAATAGCGGCGACAGCGTGTAAATGACGCGCATTATAAAGTTTATACGCCGCCAAAGCGCTGCGTATAGCTGTGGTTTTCGCGTCACTTCTTGTGCAGATGTTGGCGTGGTGTCAAGAGAGATAGTACACCCAGCCATATCCATGTGGTTTGCCTTTGATTTTTGCTAGTAATGAAACTGTAAATGTTGATCTACACAGTAATACTATAACAATACAATACTCATTAGATAGCGATCTGTCTATGTATATATATATATATATATATATATATATATATATATATATATATACATAAACGTATCACCGCAGTAAACAACTAACATTTCGCCTTTACTTATAACGGCAGGCGTGTGTGCCGGTGTCGTCGGCGGTGCCGGTAAAGGTGGCGTCAGGTGAGCCATACGGTGAAAGGGCGTCCATAAAAACCCGATCGGCACAGTGGATTTATTGGAATACTTCCACACCGGAAGGTGCGTCCATTATGACGCAGCGAGACGCATTCTCGCCGCCCCGGCTTGAATCAATCACGATTGACAGTTGCCGCGCAGTAATATTGTTTCAAACAAATTAAATGCATAATAACAGTGGCGCGCTGCGAGAGAAGTAATTTATCGTCGCTGTCACCAAGCCCCGGCCAATTAATAAAGTCTAAAACTGGTCGCCGCGACATCCCGCTGTGCGCCCAGCGACTGTCGCGAGCGCCGAGATTAAAGGGCGCGTACCCCCTCCCCTATCCTTTCCCGCCCCACGCATTAGGCTGCCCGGGACGCGATCATCGATTTCGCTACATGACGTCGCTGTCGTCGCCGTCAGCTGGCAATTGAAGGCGTTTGTTGTATCCAACCGCGGTACCTCGATTCTTGTGTTATTTTATGATATATTTAAAGTCCCGATAAAATGCTTTATATGTATGTGGAAAAGACTTGCTATTCCGAAAATCGTTCATATGCATATTACGTTGTAGTCCGAATTAATTTTAAAATGTGTGGATGTGTTTTACCAGCGCATAATAGCTTTGAAGAACTTCCATGCAGAACTGTATTTAAAATGCAGACAAACATATCAACGCGCGACATTGCGGTAATCTGGATCGGATGTATAATCCGGTAATCCGGATCGGATTACCTCGTTTCCCGGTTACTGGTCGACACTGCGAGTTACCCCGTGGTAAAACAGTTGCCGTTCCGTTAGTCTGTCAAAACACATCCCGTCTATACGCATCAGGATGCGGTGCTTCTGCTCCGGATTACCCCCGATGAAACGCGGCATCTGGCTCTCCCGAGATGCGGTGGCCAGCCGGTGTAGTCGCGTACCGGTTTAAGTGGCACCTCGCAGAGCCCGCCATGTTGTCCATTATAGTCGCCTAATCTAGTTGTGTTGCGCGCCGCTAATACTGATGTAATTGCGTGTCACGTGGCGTCAGTGGGTGCGGGTAACGATCTTAATCAAGGCCGATGATGGCGGACCAACGAGCGGACGACGGGAGGCTGCTCCTGCCTGCTGTTCCGTCGGTCCCTCTTGTCAATACGCCGCTAATAAGATCATCGACGGGACTCGGCGCGCGCCGTGGGTACCATCTCTTGAGTGCTCCCGGGAGATGTCGACGCCGGCGGCGCATTCTCGCGATCTGCTTGTCGCGTTCCTCTGCCCGATGTCATACGAACACCTCATAAGTACATACTCCCTCGTACAGGGTCGTCGTGTAATGGGGTGTCATTTGGATTACCGGGTGGCAGCCTCGTCTTTTTACTTTAATTAGTCAGGGGATACCCTGGGGGTTCTGGTTGTCCGCAAAAACACCCATCAGGGCGGCATGATCCAAACAAAGGAATTAATTAAAACACTAAATTGCTGATGGTTCTTTTAAAAATTCTAACAAGTCCTTGAGATAATGTTTATACGTTGCTCCAGATTGCACGAAATGGCGTCTGTCTTTGACATAAATGCGGGAGAGTAAATACATCGGACGTATGATTTATTTAACATATATCGCACGGAAACGCCGCTTACAGAGAGCGCGGCTAGTGTAGTGGTTAGCACTTCCGCGTGGCAGGCGTGATATTTGGTGTAACAAAAAACTGGCTTTCAACATTGAGGACTGTGTATGCCCCGTGACTCGAAGATCACGTTAATGTCGGTCCCGTCTCAATTTGGGAAGTAAAACAACCACTGATGACGACATGCACCCTGGCAGTGACCACCCTCAGTGCCAGCATAGAAACGTCGGTTTGGCGTTAATGTTCTAAAATAGGCTTTGCTGAGCGCTGTAAACAATTAGGCAAACTAGGCAACTAGGTCGCCCACATCATGACGTAGTCGATATAATTATATATGTATCCTGTTACCGATTTGTACTCAGTGATCTGTAGGGCCTAATAATACAAACTGATTAAGAAACCTGCGTGAGCAGTGAGCACTAATCGAAGCGCACAGTAATGACGTTGAATCCACCTTCGTCGATCATAACGGTCTTACTAATTGTGTAGCGAGTCCGCGTGAACGTTTATCTCGCAGCGATAACGACGCGTCAAACTATAACAATACGTAATATTTAATTAACAAATCTCGCGATTTGGCATGTGCCAAGAACGCAATCAATAAGCGTATTCTTTGGGCGTGTAAGCGAGATCCGCGCGCCGAGTCACGTCGGACAAGATCAATAGCGTCGACGTGCTACCAGAGGCGATGACGACACTGAAGTGATTGAACTAAGTTGAACTTTACGCTATATCTCAGCGTTTCGTACTAAATGCAAAACGACAGGCTGAACCTCATTGCAACACAGCGAATGTTCTATGATTTGCATCCGTTTACGCGCTTGGCAGCATCCGAACGCTAACCGAATCTCGCGATTGGGGCAAGCGTGAAATCGGAATTCGCAGCAATTTGTGTTTACAAAAAAATAAACAAAAACGAATGTATGTCGTTAGCACTTGTCCCGCGTGTCGTGCGATGCACATACACACGGTGTTTGGATAATATATAAACAGCTCTCTGTGAGAGAAAATTATATACGGACCCGTATACGGATAAGTCCGATTGAGACGATTCAACGTGCCGCTGTTTGGACGAGAAAGCTTTTATTGCTAAATACATCCCGCCAAAGTCAATTAGGTTGCTCGCGTCGTTACTGCAACAAAGACACGCCGGAGCATCACGAAGCCGGGCGCCATCTTGCGAAAAATGCAAACTGCGTCTGCGCGAAATTAGTCGCGTTATCGCAATTCATTAGACGCATCCGCTCGTTCAATAATCAACGATGTTAGATTCGCGTGGCGCGGTTGAAAGGACCCCGGAGTGATGTGTTCGGTCTTCAAACGCTCCCGTGGAGACCCCGGGGAGGCACCGTCACACGCGCGCACAGTCATCGGCATCGACGTCGCTTCGCCGCAGCCGGGGACACGTCTGATCGGAGTCGGACGGGGTATTCTTACAGCGATTTAAGCTATGGCTGAGGCGAGCCCTGTCGCGTAATCAAATCAGTGGTAGAAGTGGTCATTGATGGGTTAAGACGTAACGGCGTAATTCGAAGCGACCGACAAATGGTGTGCTTCGAAACAGTCGCGCGAATGGGTGGAATTTCGTTGAACACTTAATATATGAAATGTACAGTTATTTTAGTTCTTGTGCACTCGCGTTTGAAAATGATGGATATGGGCTCGCAAGCACACACGCACAAACGTACGCATGCACGTACATAAATCCTTTATTTACACGTAATCATTATTACAAATCCTTATTACATATAATCCTTTATCAGTAAACATTTCAGTGCCAGTATGTATGATACACAGAAAAGAGTATATTTCCGAAAACATTCCACAAACAATACCATAATGACTTATTTTCGTTGTACACGAAACAATTAAATTATCAGGACTGTTATCCGATCAAGTCAGCGTGCAACTACACAGAATCGGGCAAGCCGAAAAAAATCACGAAAACAAATGTGCGTGTTTGCGTGGAACATCCTACCACTGGGGACGAACATCACTCGACGCGTAAATACGATGCATCTCTCGTCTTGCTTTAATGCAATATAACGTTCTATCTCTTGTGATTAGCGTCAACGCACGTGCTTCGAAGGCAGCGTTGAGTCGGCACTCCCGCTCGGTTGTGCCGCTGCGTCTGCACACTTGTTGTCGGCTTCTGCATTGGCTAACAACGAAGAGCAGGTTCTGAGCACTGCAGTCAGTTTGTTTACTGGCAATTCGCATAGTTTTCAAACTATTTGTCTTTCGGACACCTACACGGTGTCCTGTTTGTTGCGGTGTGCCGTTGCGTTGCCATTAGCCGACTGACGATTGACGGAGAAATGTGAGTTGAAACGTGCCGGTTCTACCTCGTGCGAGTCGACGTCGTTTCATCACGTCGAAACGAAGGCAGCTGGCGCGGGCTACGACGAACGGCCGATGTCATCGTTCCGTTGGTTATCTTGTCCAGTGCCTGTTACCTTCTAGTCGGGGTAAATACCGCGTAAAACATCGTCTGCAATGTGGAGGTCTCTAAAATGTTCCGTTCATCTCACGATTGTAGTCAATATAGATCCACTTCACGGAGAAATTGACCGAGCATAATTCGACATAGGTAGTAGTAATTTAGCGGTGTAGGCTGATTCTGATTCTGTTGGTTTCCTTGCGATGAAAAGTTCTTAACGTGCGTGGTCAATATTTATTCACTGGTTAAGAGCGTACGCTAAAGTATCGTTGGGGCAAGTCTAATGCTAGACATGATTAAATAGTAACGTGGCATTTAATGTGTCTGAATTGGCTATTTATTTTATCAAAACGACTCCAGTCAATTACGAAGGGCAACAGTCATGATTTATATGCGTAGTTGGTTTAATGAAAGTTTTTGTTTTTTTATTAAAATGTTCGAACAAAATTACTTTGATCGTTAGTTCGGGTGATTCGCGAAATATAAATATCACAATCGTATGCAATGTTTCGTCGGATTTTTACCGGTAATTTTTTGTTGTTAGACCGATAATTTCGCCCAAACGAAATGACAAACGAGTGCAAACGAGCTAATCTATATCGGTTTGATATTTCGTGAAATAAGTTTGAAATGAGACGAATGAAAACATAACATTTAGGATGGACATTTAACGCATAGAAACGGAAGTTCGACGGCGCAATCGCAGTATATATTCGCAAGGTTCACTTCGAATCTTTTCGTTTGTCTACCAGTGGCATCAACAAAATCTGACACTTATTTGACAAAACCGCGACGCCATTGCAGATGTCACCGTGACGCCGTAACCATGACGCCGTCGCCTTGACGTCGTTGGCGCCGCCAAATTAGTCGACAGTTAAAAAAACACTTATCTTGTGTATGCCACTTATGGCGACCACACGCGAAGTGTTCCTAGGGTGATGGTCATTGTTACCCCGAGGATACTACATTCGGATGAGAGCATGCACCCCGTCTCGCTCAGCGGTCGGCCGCGTAGAAATAGCCAAATAATTGAGTCGCTGTTCAAAGCGAGCGCAATAAATCCAAAGAAAACCGTCGCTAAAACGGACCGTTGTGTATTTAACCAGTTCGACAGTCGTGGAAGTCGGGCATCAACTGATTCTACTGAACCAATCTATTAATATGTTATTGACATTTTATCGCACGTGGTATTGTTGACATTTTATCGACGCCAGCAAATACAAACCAGACTTCAGTTTCATAGTTAATCCGCGCAACACTGTTATTACTAATGTGTATGTAATTTATGACTGTCGCTGCTTTCTGTAGAACTAAACCACTGTACATAATATTACTATTATTATTATATAGATGTAAAAATTCTCGATATCGTAATGTGCGTAAACATATATTTTATTTAATAATGAAAATTGCATATGTTCTTCCCGGATGATAATTAAACATTTATAAACGACTTTATGAATTAGCCTTCGCCATTTGTAATATGTTATATATATATATATATATATATATATATATATATATATATATATATATAAACTAAAACGTTACAAGGGACATAGAAGAAAACGCCGCGAAAGTATAGAATCTCACAGTTCATTCGCCCAAAGGCTCACGTGACGCCTTTCCACGTGCATCAGTTCTCGCTATCTCTCGCGATGACGCGCGTTATCTCGCCGGTGTCGAGTGAGCGCCGACTTTGCACATAATCTACTAATTGATTCGGAAGAGCGCGCACATCGGAACGGGGAAATAATTGGTGCTGAGGGAAGCGATTCCCGACGGTACCGGGGGAGGAGGGAGCGGTGATTTGTGTGCGGGGGTCTGACCGGAAACATAATTCCTGGTTCCTGCTGCCACACGCTTGTACCGCCGATTTAGCCACATGTATAGTGCATATACGCGTATATATATATATATATATATATATATATATATATATATATGTACACGCATGAAGTTTCACGATTGAACAGTCATAAATGTGAATCTAAGTGACACCATGCAGCTAAATAAGTTGTGTGTTTTTGTTTGACAGTGAACGGCGAGTGCGAAAGCCAGAACGGAAGTGCAGCAGAGGGAACGCAGGTGAGACGAAAATTGATGTCCACTTATTACGCCGCAACCTGACGAGAAATTCAATGACTCTTCCATTGTTCAACACAGAGAGTTACCTCCTAAACTAAACGAAATCAATCCGCGTTGTCGCTTCGCAAATCGAGCAAACCTCGGCACGTGACCTTGCCCTACTCCCTCTAGTCTTTACGGTGATTTCCCTGTCTGCATACTTCATCTGAAGCGAAACTCGCAGAACACAAAGTGCGCTATAAAGTCGCGCATTCCGCCGATATGGTTATTAGGCGGCGCACACGACAGGTGTTTCCTATAAACCAAACACGGACGCGTACCGGGCTGTCTGCGACGAATCGGGCCACGTAAAAGGCAAGGCACGCCAGATTGGAGTGTTGCGAGCGCTTTAGGAGCCGGACGCTTTGAATTATTCCAGCGCGCACCGTCGCGTCGGCTGATTACTGCGCGACGCGCATGTGAAGCTAATAAACCATTTTATTATCATCATCGCTATAATACCGTTATGGGGACGTCGGGGCTATGCGGTGGAGAAGGCGACGAATGCTTGTATGTGTGGATTAGGGAAAACACAAAATCGCTGCCCAAACCATGTATTGTCGGTTATGTGTAACTTCCTAGAGTTCGTTAGCCGGAACAAGAAATCGTTTTTAAAAGTAAATGCAATACATCCGGTTTTAATTATAAATGTGACTTAGCCTATAGTTGTAGTCTCTAGACATGTACAGTATAGACCCTACATGTGTTTTATGTATACATATGGTTTCTCTACAAAAAACTTATATAAAGAATGTCACGTAGTTTTAAATGTCGCGTTTTCTCGTCCGCTAGATGTGGGTATACGAGGGTGCCAAGATGGCGAAGCGGCCGGCACCACTGACAGACTACAACCAAAACGCAATGAATGGCAACGGCTACATGCAGCAATACGTCGTGACACCGTACGTCGTCCCCAGTACGGCATCGTCCGTTGCCACGCAACCCAGCTCCGTCGAGTACGCCAACTCAATTCCGGCGATGCAGGGCATGCCGGCCGCGGTGGCGCCACCTTCTGAGACGCAGGCCATCCGCAGTTCGTTCGGCGCTGCGCAACTCCGTAAGTATAGTATGACTGAAGTATTTCCGGTGTTGTACGAAACGGAATAAGTGAAGATCCTTATCATTGGGGTGACAAAAATCGGGAGCATACGTTATTTAATTTCACATAATCTCACACTTGCTTTAGGTCATACATGCAGTGTAGAAACGAACTGTTTCCGTATTAAATTATCTTCTATACAATTGTCATCGTGGCATATGAACCTAATTATTATGGTCATTATGAAAAATGTAAATTATTAAAAACGCTCACTTATTCCGTTAAGGTTTTTGTTACACCGGGAATACTTACAGAATATGTTGCAATAATATTTTGTCCAATAAGTTTATCGTCCAACAGAGCAGACTCTATAAGACAATATATAAGTGAACAGGAAGTATTTAGCTTAGTCTTATCAAGAGTCCAACAGGTGTTCTGTTGCAATAATGTGTAGGCTACTGAGGGAACCAGTACTTCCTCGTATCTACGTGACGACTTCGCGACAAGTCGGCTTCTTGTTAGACGGCCTGTATAACTGTCCTTATGTGTTTATGTGAAACAGTTATTAGTTATATAAAATATTCCCGCGACAATTAAACCAGACCACTCCGTCATAAAATGCCACAGAGTATCTTGCGCAAACTAGATATTAGCGACCTGTGAAAGGCAGCGAGGGTGAGACGGTCACACAGACATCAATCAAAACCACCGCACCGACGTCGTCTTGAAAGAAAGATTAATTCGAACGTAAAACTCGCTTATATTTATCGCGCGCCGCGCGATTTTACTCGACGCTCTTTTGAAGGTGGTGTTTATTTGACTCTCTCTTTGTACTGCACGATGCGCGCTTACTTTGCCGCGTTTACACAGTTCAAAGCACCGCATTAGATAGAAGCGCCTTTATGTCGGGCTAATTACGCGTCACGGTTTGACGTCCGAAGTTCGCCTGCTCGTCGGTACATGGCCGAATAGCGGATGGTCAGCGATGCGTCCCACGCAACAGGTGTCGCCGATGACCGAACACGTGTGTCGTGTTGTGACGGACGATTAGCCGTCGTTTGGAGTCGGGTCCGGGGGGATTACAAAAATGTCCGGCAAGCGGTCGAGACAAGACAACACACGCGGCAGGTGGTTGGTTACATGGCTGAGAAGACACGCGGGACCAACACTGTCCGACTGGGCGGGTTTCACCGTCTCCTTCCGTTCGCACTAGTTACGTTCTCTCAAATTTGAAAGTTGGTGTTGCAGCAGGGACAAGTTCGTTGTGAAGCACGTGGTCTTTGCGACTTTGACACACATACGACGACGTTCATTTGTGTGTGTGTGTGTGTGCGTGCGTGTGTGCGTGTGTGCGTGTGTGCGTGTGTGCGTGTGTGCGTGTAGAGTGTGGTATGTGCGTGTGTGGGTGTGTGCGAGTGTGCGTGTGTGCGAGTGTGTGTGTGCGTGCGTATGT
This sequence comes from Escarpia spicata, assembly GCA_963995525.1. Taxonomy (NCBI): domain Eukaryota; kingdom Metazoa; phylum Annelida; class Polychaeta; order Sabellida; family Siboglinidae; genus Escarpia; species Escarpia spicata. The sequence goes on from OZ023210.1 coordinate 9,724,736, forward strand.
GTGAAATGGGTGGTGTAGACAGGAGTGCAGAAGCAGTGGCGAGAAAAGAAAAATATATAAACATAATCGATGAGCAGTATTCAGGCCAACCACTACTGGATAGAAACGCAACCTTTAGCTAGAGAATACTGTCGTTCGCTGACACGTTTGGGATCAACGAGTTTTCTGTTACTCCTATCATCTAAACCCACTTCACAACATTTCTCCGAGCCTCCATATGCTTCATCCTAGTTATGTAGTCAGTCCCGATGCGTTCCCTCTTCTCGACTGGTGTCGATCGGCACATCTGACGTGCTAGCACCGCTAGGAATGCCACCTTCCACCAATGTTTACTCATAAATCAAAGATTGATGGAGCATCGTACCATCTCGACTGACGCGCTACCTGTCGGGCGGAGCCGCAATCAACAAGGTGCAGAAGCTGACATTTCGATAACACATTTGTTGTTTGCTTTTTATTTTACGACGTATTATTAAATACGCATTATGGAATCGGGCCGATATATTAACGCAATGATCTTTGTGAAAAAGACCCCCTACAAACGCCTTACTAAGTATGCATTTGGGCGGCGGTTCGCGATATTAATGGCACAATTTTGGTGAATACATTGCCTTGCCATTGTCGGGCGTGTGAGCGTCATGCGCCGTTTAGAAATCCATCACTGCTTCCATCTGTCTTCCGCGACCAGATCACACTTCGGGTGACGTTTCTGTGGACTCGCGCGGGGTTACACCGTCCGCCGTCGCCTTGGTTCTCTCGTACCCCTGACAGCGCGCCCGAGGTGCGAACCCGGAGACACCGCGACCCAGCTGCCGGCGGTTGCGTCGAGCCGGCGTCGGGATGGTGTCGGCACCAACACCGACGGCGTGAAGCAACGGGGGGCCGACGAAATGAAAGACCGACGCAATGATCTATGTCGGCAGCCGCTTCGTGCACGACACGCGCGATGCAGCGCCACGCAGCGGGCGGCGGCCGCGTTTATCTCGTGCCTGAAATTAACGCCGCGGCGTCACGTGACGGCGTCCCGGCGCGACGCCGACTAATCCAGCAACGATAAAAACGTAACAAGATACAAATCTATCCGCCGGGCCGCGCCATTAAAGACATGTGCTTCTTCCGCGATTGCGTCCAACGGATTAAAAACAGGTTACGTTAAGTCCGTGCCAGGTGCCGTGTTTCTCCTATGCTTTCGCGTTGTTAACGCACAGTCAGTATGATCACAGCCGCCGGAAGGCGAATAGAAGTAGGCCTAAGAACATATAAAGTAACTATCTTGAACGATTTTATACTGGCTTCTAACCTGCTTGCACCTATGAGGCATATACTTTAGAAATTAATTTCAAATACAAAACATGTTTTAATATTTGTTATTGCTGTAGAGTTATGAATGTCTTATCGTGTAGATATGCCGACTGTGCGTTCGGATTAAGCATTAATTGGATACTCCAGTCAGCGAGAGGTTCACAGTATTAAAATATATGTGTATACTATATTGGTTGTGCATAGTAATTGTGCACAAAGATCGATAATAAATAATTAATCATAGTATAATTGTATTACCCAACGTGCGTACTTGGACTCAGGGCGCTGCCATCTTGGTGCACAATAACTGCCTACGTCACTCGCGCACCTTAGAGCCTCCTACTTCGGTGGTTTGTGAGCAGTGTCGGATTCCAAAAGCCAGGCTAATCTATTTGTGGACTCGAACTTATCTATTATATGCTTTACAATGGTTAATTGTATAGTATTTAATTGTTTCAACAAAAATGCCGCTATGACGAAAGGAGTGAGTTTCTTCAGGCTACCGAAAAACCGCAAACTGAAATCGAATTGGTTTCAAAAACTACGGCTGTGTCATCCACGAGCGCTCTAGTCGTTTGTGCAACGTGTATACTACACAATATATATATATATATATATATTATTATTATTATTCTATATATTTTTTGTATAGTATACACCTTGAACAAACGACTCGAGTTCCCGTGGTGTCATCCACCAGACACCGACAATGTCCGTGTCTGTAGCGAACATTTCACGGAGGATTGTTTTGTCTCCGATATGCAAGCCACTATGGGATTCAAGAAAGCCAGGACAAATTACAGAATGTGCTGTTTCAACACTGTTTTCGTTCAAGAAAGTGTTAGTGTTACTCTGGCAGAATCTGGTATGGAACTGGAGGTTCCAGATATCCCTGCTAATCTAGGTAGTTTACACACGATGAAACCCAAACGTCGGTGACGTCAGTCCTGGCGACCGTCGTTGACGTTCAGCTAGTCGGCGCCAGCAAACTTCCGGCTTCATTGCTCACTTCATTTTCTTTCGCAGATGTCAAGCCGACGGTTATGCACCCAGACGGCAGTATAACGTCAGTAACACCCGGGCCTCCATACGACGGTACGTCTACCCGACCTTCTTCTTCGCGGATGCCCCCAATTGCATGGCTTTGTCTTGAGTTGAATTGTTTGAAAGATTGCGGAATTGTCATAGAGTGCGCATGAATAACGTATAAATCGTATTGACTCGTAATGACTGTTTTATTTGCTATATGTGTGTTTTATTATTTGTGTACGTGCATTGCATTGCGAAGATAAAAAACAATATTAAAATTATATATATATATATATACATATATATATACATGTATATATATATATAATTTTAATAATATTTGTGTAAACCGATGCATGTTGTATGATGTTAGCAAATGACGTCATGCATGTTGTGCATGTCGCGCGTGACGTCACGCGCACGCTTCCTCCCGAGCATGTCACTGACTTCCGCCCCATCCCTTACAGCGGCCTCGTCTAAGGGGACGTCGATTAACGCCGTCGCCCGCTCGGCCGCCGCTCTCGCCGAAGCCGCCTCCTCTAATACCACGACGACGGCGACGTCGGTCCCCGTTCCTATCACCGTCCCCGCGCCCGTTTCGGCGCCCGCCGCCCACACGCGCATCCTCGTCCCGGCCAAGTCGACGGTGGCGGCCGCGGCGACCGCGGCGACGGCTCCGCTCGCGCCGCCCCGACCGATGCTGCAGGTGCCGCGGCCGCCCCTCGCCCACCAGCCGACGCAGTCGCTCGCCGTGCAGCCCGTCTGCGCCAGCGAGGCCGCCGCCATCAACGCGACGCTGACGGAGCTGAAGCCCGTGCAGGTGCAGGGCATGTTTAACCAGGCGTACATCCCCGCCGCGTACGGGCAGTACAACAACAGTAAGTTGTGTCCGCGTGTTTTGTGAGGTTGTGGGACAACTAACAGTAGTTAGTAGGTCCATATGGATGAGCAAATGATGAACCTACTAACTACTACTAACATAATAGTATTCGGTAGCAAATAACATTATAACATTAGATTCCGTGTAGACTATGCCCCTGGTCGCCATTACTAAGGAATGTATTAAGTTCTTTTGCAGAAATAAATAAATATATGTATATATATTATATATATTACATATATATATATATATGATATATATAAACAATATAATCGCCACGTGTTCCTACTTTAGCCTGCATTGAATACCCGCTATTTCTAACCTGGGTCCTACCACTAAGATACAGGAGGGAAACTTTGTTAGCGCCAGTGCAGAAAGTCTACACTCAACCGCTATGTAATTGTTATCCTTTTGGATAGCAAATGGGCCCTATAATAGTATAAGTAATTTGCTGAAAGTATCCGCAATACTTATAACACAATTATGTTAAAAAATATCATGTGATATAAACAAATCGTATCATACACGGTAGATCAATAATTATTATACACATTTTTTTTTCTTGTCTATATCTACTGGGTATATACTTACTATATATATATATATATATATATATATATATTTAGTAAGTATATACCCAGTAGATATAGACAAGAAAATAAAATTATGTTAAAAAATATCATGTGATATAAAAAATCGTATCATACACGGTAGATCAATAATTATTATACAAATTATATTTTATTGTCTATATCTACTGGGTATATACTTACTAAATATATATATATATATATATATATATATTTAGTAAGTATATACTAAATATATATATATATATATATATATATTTAGTAAGTATATACCCAGTAGATATAGACAAGAAAAAAAAATTATGTTAAAAAATATCATGTGATATAAAAAATCGTATCATACACGGTAGATCAATAATTATTATACAAATTATATTTTATTGTCTATATCTACTGGGTATATACTTACTAAATATATATATATATATATATATATATATATATTTAGTAAGTATATACTAAATATATATATATATATATATATTTAGTAAGTATATACCCAGTAGATATAGACAAGAAAAAAAAATTGTATAATAATGATTGATCTACCGTGTATGATACGATTTTTTTATATCACATGATATTTTTTTACATAATTGTGTTATAAGTATTGCGGATACTTTCAGCAAATTACTTATACTATTATAGGGCCCATTTGCTATCCAAAAGGATAACAATTACATAGCGGTTGAGTGTAGACTTTCTGCACTGGCGCCAACAAAGTTTCCCTCCTGTATCTTAGTGGTAGGACCCAGGTTAGAAATAGCGGATATTCAGTGCAGGCTAAAGTAGGAACACGTGGCGACTACACCAGATGAAATGAGAAAGCCTCTTCACAGTCTGGTGGCGGTTTTCTTCACTTAAGCAGATTCTCACTTCGCATGTTGTATTAATTTGCTTTGTTTTTATTTCCTTTGTGTTTCCTGCTTTTCTGCACTTGTTTCTTGCAATAATGTATTTTGCTTGCTTGACGCATGCGGTTTGGCCCTAGGAATACATTTAATGACGCGACGATCTTCATTAGTATATAGCTATAGAGAAAGAAGCGGCAGGTTGTAAACCGCAGTGCCCTACTGCAGTAAACCGACACGAGAACTGTCACAGAAACCTATACACGTGCTATATCATGTTTCCGCGCGGTAGTACACGGAGACACTCTTGGGTGGAAGCGGCCCTCATGGCACCCACCTTTGATGTGGCCGAGTAAATAGTTTGCACATTGCGCGAGGAGCGAACCTCCCTCTAGCGCAGTAAAACGTCGGGACGATAAAACCACGGGTATTTTATGCTCGTTTGCCTCAAGTCGCAGTTTAGTTGAGGGCCGTTTGAAGTTGGCCGCCGACGGGGGCGCCGTGAGAACAGTCGGGCTCCTTCCGGTTGTGCGCGCGCAGTTCCGGTGAGAGAAAATGGCGAATCGTAGTTGGGAGTGTCGGCTAGGCGGAATGGTCCTATTAAGAACACAATTTTTGATTTTACCGAAACAGAACATTCTAGAGTTATAGTGCATTAAGAACAAAACCGCAACAAATACGTGTATCTAGATCAACATTTATCATCTAGCTTATAAAACTTAGTTGTTTCTCAGAACGTTATATTTAGATCTACTATGTCAACATACATTAATTTGTTGTGTTCCTAATACAGTCGAACAATACATTTTATGAATCCCTAGTTTGCCCCCAATTTTAGTTGTTGATATATTATCGCTCACCAAAAGAAGTCTATCTATTATCACTCAAAAACATTAACCGTCGTCCATTGCGCTTTTTGCAGCGCACTCTACCGGCTTTAATGGCGGTAACTCTCCGTTCCACCGCCGTCTGCGCCATCCGGGCACTTCCCAGTCCCCCGGAAGAGTAGGGTGCACGCCTCCCATTACACTGCCACCCAGTCGTGCAAATTGTCGTGCAGGTGAGATGCACGTCTGCATGCGCATGCATGCTCGAGCGTACGTGCATAAAGTCATCCTCGTAAGCAAGTAGTGATGTTGTATTATCGCCCATCCTGGTTGGTTCAATCGCACAAACGTGGAATTAATTTACGCTGTCCCATTTTCCGTGTGAGCCAGTGACATCGCTTGCTAGAATTCTGGCCACCTATTCTTTTCTCCGTACTTCCCCTTCCAGTATTCCACAATGCCATTGTGCTTGCTTCCTCGGTAGGGATGACCCAGTTTTATTACTTACACGAGTATAAATGCAGGATACGTTGGTGGTAATCATCGGATGTAGGACCTCGGCAGTTAACAAACTGTTACATCTCGTTAATAACCAATCAAGAGCGGTCTCGGTCGGCAGTGCGGACCAACTTCAAGATGGTTCACCGGAAGTAGACTCGGTCACCCGAACTAACTGTTCTTACGGCCCTCCACGACCGCCAAAATCAGCTGGCGTATCTCGCAGTCGTCCGTCGCGAGGTGGCCGTACTATACCGCGTCTCGTGTCGACGGAGATCGTATGTATCGAGCCCGGCGTAGTAAATATGTTCACTGCAGCGGTCAGTGCGTGACCCATGGCTGCCGCCGCGCTTCAACGATGACCAGATTCCGTGCGCGTTACCTCGCTGGCGTGTCAGCGTCGCTCTAGGTTCCTCGCAATTTGCCACAAAACGAGACGAGTCTGTCGTTGCTGCCAGGTTTATATGACGGACCATCTCGGTCGACTGGTGCCGCGCACGATGGACAACCGCTGGCCAACGGAGCGAACGATTCCACTTGCATGTCTGAGAATAGTTTTCCGGATGACGTCGTTTTGCAAGTGTTGTTATAATAATGTTCGTGTTTCGTGGTCGATGTCTTGTTGTTGATTGCTGTCATGGTAATAAGGTGGTTTAGGGTTGCTAATACTTTTAACGAGCGACAATAGTGGTGGTGTGTTCAATTTCAAGTAATTATGAGTTGTAATAAAAACGAATTCACGAGGCCTTCGTTTTGGACTTTACCTTCGATAAAACGCAAATAACTGACGAAAGAGACATCTTTATCTTATTTTCTTAGTTTCTACGCTATGCAAAATGAAACCGAAACAACCGGTGAACGAGACATCTGTACCGTTATATCAAATACATCGTTGGTTTGTACAAAACGAAACCGAAATTTTAACTACTAACTGGTGATGACTATATTGTTATACAATAAGGAAATTGCCTGTAAATACAGACGTGATACAGATTTATATTTTGCATGTGCTAGTATCACAGCAGTCTGCGTGGATTCGTTTCTACTAACAAATGCATTTAAAATAAATTAGACCTATATTTTGTAATTTCCACAAAAAAATGAAGCGAGAGCGAAATGTTGAATATAAAAATAATACATGGTAGTTATTGTAATAATAATATTACTAATAATAAGACACTATATTTGTAAAATAACTATTGGGGTAAATACTGTTGAATAATCCTATTTAGAAAATTATTTATTGAGATAACAATACTGTACAACAGAGTCGAGCATCATGTTTGATACGAGGTTTTTCGGCATAATTGTTAATGAAAATAAATATATGAACTAGCCTCGCATTAATATTCATTTTAGCAGTTGAGCCATTGTCTTATATTGGGTGTTTGTTTTCTGCAGCGGGTGGACCCGAGTACCAGGCCTACTCCCAGTACGCCCGTACACCCCAGTACGCCTACGTTACAGACCCCAATTGGCCCGCGCACTACGCCGGTAAGTGGGCAACTTGTCTGTGTGTGTGTGTGTGTGTGTGTGTGTGTGTGTGTGTGTGTGTGTGTGTGTGTGTGTATGTTTGCGCGCGTGTATGTGTGTGTGTCCGTCCGTCCGTCCGTCTGCCTGTCTGTTTGTCAGGTGTCTCTCTCTGTTGGTCTGTCTATCTGCGTGTCTGTCTGTCTGTGTGTCTGTCTGTCCGTCTGTCTGTCTGTCTGCGTGTTTGTCTGTTGTCTGTCTGTCCGTCCGACCGACCGACCGACCGACCGACCGACCGACCGACCGACCGACCGACCGACAGACAGACAGACAGACAGACAGACTCACCCAGTCACCCACTCACCCACTCACCCACTCACCCACTCACCCACTCACCCACTCACCCACTCACCCACTATACGTCCGTCTGTCCACAGCCCCGTACAACTACTACGCACACAGTAACGCGCCGAACGCCGAGCCGCCGTCGGGTGCTGCAGCGCCCCCGCAGACAGCTGCCACGACCGGTCCCACGGGGGCAACGGCCGGCACGAGAGGACCCGTAGCCACGACCAGCTCATAGACGGCGCACTCGGCGTTTAGGACAACAGACTTACAGACGGGCGGACACACCCGGTGCATGCGCTCCGAGGGATGCTACCAGCAGTCAACGCTATCCGAGTATAGAGACAGACGAGACAGCTGTCGAATAACGATGTGCTGTTCCGTTCTACGAATCAACAGACGAAGCAGACGACACCCGGATATCTCCCCGCGCGCGCGATATCGTCTCGCGCGGTGAAAGTTCAAAAACGGTGTGGTCCGACGGTGGTGAAAAGTCACACAGATGCAATAACAGTTACTGTTTTTCGTGTTCAAGACGTTGAAAGTGCTCGGCGTGTGCCGTGGCACAAAGGATGCGTGTGTGTGTGTGTGTGCATCGCTTCTCATGATATTGAGCCAACCAGAACGCAAACGGTTCGCGACTGCGGGCCGATACTGGAGGTGTCGTTATATATATTCACGTAACTGTGCGATGTCGCCTGCAGCGACTGCGCAAGGCGAAAGAGTGCGAGGGACTATTTTAGAATCTCATCGTATATTCAGAGAAGCAACAGAGATATTTTGTACATAGAATTTTAACGATCGACAACTTTTTATATATATATAATGTGTGGCTGATATTGCCGCGTTTTGACGACTTCTTTGTATGTTGTTGGTCGTTTACTGTGTGGACGAATCACTTACGCGTAGAGCCTCTTCGTATGACCCCCAAAGCACGACTTGTAGCGAGGTTTATATGCCGAAAATCACGCTTGCACACCCGCCTACGAAACGTAAAACGGCCATTACGAAATGCTCGTCGTTTACTCTATGCAATGCTATACCGTTATTTTAATAGTCAGCTTTCCCACGCAAATAACAAACCTCGTAGTTTACTGGGGGTTATCAAATAAGCGACCGTTTCTTCGCTGCACAGCTGACGGGACAGTTACATGTATTATATGTGATGTTTACACCTCTCCTGACGACAGTCGGCGAACTGAGAATAGTGTAATTAAAGCGCAAGGAAAGGGCAATTTTCAGTGCAATTGATATTCACCCACCAAGTAGGGTTGTATAAAACATAAACTTACAGATGAATCCGGTAGGATCACGCATTTTTACCTGGAACATCTTTCCAAGACGACCCTCCCCGATGATGTTCGTACACGGTGCCATGTGTAGATGGTTTACACGTTCGCGTGTAGCTGGTTCTGGCTGACCATCAAGAAACTTACAAACTTATGATTGATCGGTAGTGTAATAGGATGAAATGATCTCACGAATGCGATGTGTTTGCGCGACCAGCAGGTAAACATATACTATGTAAGTTTTGTCAGTAACGAACGTTATTGACTGTTTTATTGTGTATAAGTTGTGACTTGTGTTTATATTAATAATAAAACAACACCTCGTCAGTTCGGATACTTTGGTCCTTAGTGTGTATGTCTGGATTAACGAGTTTTCCCGATCAACTAATTTTACACATAATTGTCTATGCTACCGTTCGGTAATTCCGTTCACGTGAAATTATATCCGTATGCCGAGGTTTCAGAATTATCGGCGTCCGGATTAATGATGTGTCCGAATTAACGAGGTGTCTGGATTAACGTAGCCTGGATTAACGAGGTTCCACTGTATACAAGTTCGTAGTAAGCGTGTAGTTCAGTGAACAAGTACGTCATCTTCTGAACCCAGATATACCTCAGTCTCGATGTTCGATTCCTTCCACCATGGTTGTTATTACTGGAAAACGATCCTGAAACTTCATTCGAAATGCAAATAATGGTGTCAGAAAACGAAGTTTTTGCAACTAATGTCGACTTTTGATATAAGCCCTTATTCGCTCTGGCTACTATAACATGCGGCGTGGAACAATTATGTGCGGTTTCATGACGCATTTACATTAATGTCTTCGTGCACTTCCTGTTGATAATGTCGTCACGAAAACGGGAAACCACAACAGTGAAGTACCAGTCTGTCCTGAAGTTAGTCTCTCTCAAATGTCTGACATAATCAAACAACGACGGAAAGGGACCTAAGTACATTTACTCATAAAAACAAACATTACGTCCTTCTGCAGCAGATATAATCATGACCACGATACGTAAAGTTTATATTTTTACTTGCAAGTACACTCGTTCACGGTGTCTGTGTGTCTACGACGAAATGTTTGCATTGTCGCAACCTACTATAATTGAATGCGATTCGTGTGCCAAATACTCGTCTCTTATTTTCCGGATAAGCTAGTTAAGATGTCCGTACGTGTTACTCCTGTGACGTCATTTGTGTCTTCTGCCCGTCGTACCGCGTACAACGCGTACCACGTGGCAACGATGGAGCAGCTGTCTTTACTACGTATAGGCCGAAATGGTTAAGCTAAATCGTGGTTTATATGTACTGAAATCAAATATCATTGTATATCCGTATGGATCAACTGACAACATTCGTTGAGAATAAATTCGTATCATTGTGAAAGTATCGTGTTGTTGAAATACCTTTATGTCCATTGGAGTGTCGTTGAGATTTATGTCTTACGTATCACGTACAAAATGAATATAACTTGAGCCAACAACCAACTCGTTCCACGTCAACTCGGCCCACTATCAACTCAGCTCGCAATCAACTAATCCCATGTCATGCAAGGCGATTCATATATCAATTCAAACCAATGACAACTCGGCCCACGGACATTTCGTTCTTATACAACTCGCCCCAAAACCAGTTCGTCCAAATCAATTTGGCCTACTAAAACTTCGTTCCTCACGAACCTCGTCCCAGAATCAGTCTGCCATGTGGCAATTCGGCTCACTAACAACTCGCCTCACAACCATGTTAAACCAACTCACCCCACACCAAGACGGTGCACTTACAACTCGGCGCACAACCATGTTAAACCAACTCACCCCACACCAAGACGGTGCACTTACAACTCGCCACACAACCATGTTAAACCAACTCACCCCACACCAAGACGGTGCACTTACAACTCGCCTCACAACCATGTTAAACCAACCCGTCCCACACCAAGACGGTGCACTTACAACTCGGCGCACAACCAACTCAGTAATAACACAGTAATAAGTCAGCGTACTATATAACAAATCGGTCTTGATCAAGTCAGCCCAGTAATAACTCTGTCCAAAGCTAAATTGCCTCATCAACGTTATACTTTTCCTCGAGTGTAAGTTGCATAAAGCAAGATTAAGTTGCTATTTTAAACCTATCTTATTATTATCGTCCAGAAAACGCTCATGCGATCTCTTTCAGAACTAAAAAGAAAAATGGCTACCTTTTGACCCAAACGTTCATACGAAATTCTGTCGCCGATCGGAGATAAATATTAAGCAAACATATCGATGGGTAAACTTGATAGTGGATCGACTTAGCACCACAGCGATTTGGTAGAAGGCAGATGTGGTGGTGGATGGACGTGTTGTGGTACGATACGCCGGTCTATGGAAAGTGGTGGCCAAAACATTTAGCAATTACATAACGTCGTACACTTTTCCAGCAATATCGCGCGGCCAAAACAATATGCACTTACATAACTTTTCCAGCAATATTGCGCGGAAGATAAAAACATTGTCCGACTTTTTTGTTCCGTATTTGTTCCGTATCTATATTTTCGTTCATTGCGCAATAACACCCCCCCCCCAATAATCCATTGTTTAATTAGCAGCAGCATCCGATGCCTCCTTATGTATGTCATTTTCATATGATCGAATGGTATTGATTTGATGAGATGGGGACAGGGAAAGGAGTGGAGAATGAGAGCAAGAGATACACTGAGAGTGGAGACGGATCGTGGGGGGGGGGGGGTCATTTACACGGCGTGGAATATGGGCCCCTTCTAAAAACATACTTATGTGTTTAATGATTTACCATTCACAAAAGTGGTTCATCGATGTCTAGATATAAAAACTGTACAATTCCCAAAGGCAAACATGTGCCAACACAATTGTCTAAAGAATGTTGACAACCGTAAAGACATTGGGCATGTTCACTGTTGAGTTATATCACTATGTGCCTGTATGTGTTGTGTAGTTTTGTTTGTTGACACAGCACGTGCACAACGAAAACACGTCTCACTGAACACATTAAACAGTTACCTTCTCACGGTGGGGCTTTTCACCGGGGGGGCTTATTCCAAATCATGATCAATGGAACATCGGAATTTCGCTCCATGCTATCCAATTACATTGGGGTCCATTTACAATAACACATCGACATATCAGGAACAGTGACATCAAAAAAAAAGAATACAAAACTTGACTTGTGCCGGTTCTTCATTAATTTGCTATCATTTACTTATACAACTAGCAAAAAATGCCCGTCATCTGACAGGATGCCTTGGCAGTAGACACTTGACAGTCGTAATATTACTATTTACCAAATGTTAGAAAACACACAGCATCGTTACATAAACACTTTAACTTGCTCGAAGATACTCGTTGTTTGTTTAAAATAACGAAGGTCAGAGAGAATGTGAAGTTCACAACCATCGCTAGGCTCCATTCGTGATAGTTAGAATTATCAAATAAAAAAGTCGTAGTGCTTTTGGCATAAGGGTAGACATAAGCATTATTGTGTTGGCGTCTACTTCATGACGCAGGGGCCGTTTTCCCGAAGTATTTGCCTTGCGCGCGTGGTTCCTGCTTCGTTAAGTTGCGTTTTATGTATTGCGTGCACATTACGTTTTACGTTCCGCATAACTGATATACCCCATAAAAGGTGATAATTTATATATATATATATGTGGGTTATTTTGAAAAGATGTAGATATTGCATCCTATTCTAGGGGTCGCAAATTAATCCCCGAAAGTTTGGCTCTCGAGGTTCAAGCCGTCTAAGAGGAAAAACTCTTAAAGGAAATAAAAACAAGGCATTAGTTAAAATCCGTTTTCCATGTGTACCAAGAGTTTAACGTTGTATGTAACATTCGAGAACATTGAACAAAATACAATATATGTTTGCTATGTATGTTTATTGGTGTAGATTATCTCCCGTTGGTTGCATCCGATATAATTATTCTGAAAACGAGCCCAAGCTCGGCGAAACCTAGTCGACTTGTAGGCCCATTCGCATTCATTGTTTTGAATAAAATTTGATTCATATGGAACCGTAAGATAACTGCTTGTTCCTCTATGATGACTAGTGTTTGTATTACATCGGATTATAGCACAATAACTCATTTTGACGCTCGTTTCGACACGAAAGCTATCCTTGTAAACATGCTATGAATGCATGGAAAGGATCGGCCTGGTGCGAGTATGGGTCATATGTGACGTCACATCTCGGCATCCCGAAAAGCGCGCCAAAAATATGCATATTCGAAAATGTCCGGATGCACAGCATAAAATGTGGAATTTCTAATTCATTGATTTTTTTTATTTTTTTTGGCTTGGTGGACGTGGAAATAGATAGCAGGATGCAATATAATATGAATTCAAGCAATATATGTTTTTATTTTTTTAACGTACCCGCATATATGCATACGTTTCCTAGATTATAAATACTCATGTTCTTAATAGTAGAATGAATACGTTGAATTAAAGGGAACAAACGGCATTTTGTGGGTGTTATGTACCTAAAAGAGTGCGGACATTATGAAATGTTAGCTTAAGAGGGAGTCTTGAACATTTCGATGCGGCGCACACAGAACCAGTTTTCAAATGCAAGTAAAAATACATAATGTATCTGACATTTTACCAAATCAGGAACTGAACTATTATTATTATTAATGTATACACATATAACACATTACCGTTGCAATAACTGTGTCATCCCGTTAAAGCTATCTGTGCTGTTTATTTCCGTTATAGATACCCGTTACGTTTGTCGGTCAGAATTGTCCCGTTAAAGCTATTATTTAATTATGCAGATCAGAAGCAGACATGAGGGTAAACATTAACTGTATTAGATTTAATTGCGATTTAGACATTATAAAAAATGTTATCCTTTACAATGGTAGTGTTCCCCACCAGCTGGCCATGTCGATACGCATGAATCTATGTAGTTGGTGGACATGGCTGAGTTGAAACAAGATTATGTATGTTATAGAGAGACAGGTCTATGCAAAGAACAATTGCTGAAATTAGAGGGATGCACACTTTTTGATTCATGACTTTCATGACTTTCGTTAAACACGCAAGAATGGACACACGTTATCTTTACATGGAGTGTTTTATCCCGAGTACTTGACACATTTTAATGAATATTTTATACAATTAATGTACTCATCATAATAAACTAGAGTGACGTACATTTTGTGATTCTGGACGTTCACATCTTTCATTATAAAACATAATAGGTCACAATTTAAGGAGCGTTTTATACTGAATTCTCAGTATAATTAATGTAAAAGTGTACTTGTCTTAATAAAGCTGTAGTGCACATGTGTTTATGTTATATATTCCATTTCAGATAATTTTATCCCTGAAAAGATTTTAGGAAGTAGCTATACTGAAACTAATTTTATTGTACAATTAATTGTTTCTCTAAGTTGTAGATGTAACGGGAAAATAATATATCTATAACGGAAAGTAGCATAGTGGGCCTAAACTAAAATAATAGCACGCACGAGATGGCCAAATGGCCAAAAGCCATCACAAATAGGGAAACGATGTATTCCGCATAACCTTCCATAAAAAATAAACAAAACCCCTACAAAGCTAACAAATACATTTATCATGCAGTATGTGGCATTCATATGGTGAAATGTATTACAATCATTACTAGCTGATTATATGTAAATTGATCATTATTATAAAGACAACTATGAAATATAAAATAGTCACATTTGTCAAAATACATTTTACTTTACAGCCTATAGTCTATAATACGTTCATTATAGTTTATGGAATTATTAACCATGTCTATTTTTTCATTACTATATTACTAAGGAGATGGTTTATAAAAAGGTACGTAACGTGAATTTTAAATGAAATTGCGGATTGTTGTAATTGAATTATCTAATTATTATTGCTGACGACAATCAAGTAAACGTTTACGAAATAATTAGTTATTGGTAAATCTTGTTACAGGTAAACTTAACATCACCACTGAAACACCGTCCTTTTTCGATGACAGTTATTTCATTTATTTATTACATTTATTTATTTCAACCGTTTGATATCGGCATTCACAATATAATTTTATGTCTTAAAACTGCTACCGTATTTCAAAATTTCGTTCGTCTAGTTTTGAAATCATTTTAACGAAAAATCGAATCTGTATCCACCATGACCTGTTAGCTCGTTCGTGGAAATGGCTTATTTCGTTTTGATGCTATTATTGAACTATTTTCGACTGTCCAGTCGAAATTCGGCGAGAAATGGCGTCGTGGTGGAGCTATATATATATATATATATATATATATATATATATTTATTTATTTATTATATATACACCTAATATATATATATATATATATAATTTATGGCATAACATGATATAGTATATAATATATATATATATATATATAATTATATATATATACATAATATATATATATATATATATATATAATTGATGGCAAAACAATATATATATATATATATATATATATATATATATATATACGTACAGTATATATATATATACATATATATATATATATATATATTTATATATATATATATATATAATTGACGACATAACAATATATAGTATATAATATATATATAATTATATATGTATACATAATATATATATATATAATTTATGGCAAAACAAGATATATATATATACGTACAGTATATATATATATATATATATATATATATATATGTATATATATATATATATATATATATATATATGTACATATATATATATATATAATTTATGGCATAACAAGATATATATATATATATATATATACATATATATATATATACATACATATATATATATATATATATATATGTATATATATATGTAAGTATGTAGGCATGTATTGTTTTCACACTTTTGTAAATTACCCGACATATTTACGAATACGAAAGGCAAATGTGTGTTTACGTTTTCACAAAACTATACACAATGTTGTGTTAAACCGACGGCGCATGTATAATATAAGCCTCTGCTTCAACTATTTACTCACTACCAACGAAAATTATTTGCGATGGGCTAAATGAGTTGCAAAGAAAGCCTTAAGTTTCAACTGCCTACTGACACGTATACATAACTCAAAATTAAATCCTGGAACCAAAAGTGTAGATAACAAAACAGAAAACGCAGTAACAAATACAATGTCGTCTTATGGGTTTCATTTTTTTTTACAGGAATCAGTTAATTGGCAATTGGCAATTTTCGGCAGGTGGAAATTTTTTTATATCTTTTAACTATTCTATAACCATAACAATTTAGACTGTACGATAATTTAGCTAAAAGGTTTAGCCACATATAGAGGTATAAACGATTACTTTTAATAGTCTTGTTATATATTATTCTTATTCTTTACATAAATTAAGTGATACTTGGTGAGATGTTTGACAGTTAAAGCCGTCAACAATTGGGGGTCGTCAAGTGATTCGTTGAATTCAATTTTAATCGAATTTCTCTGGAGTCATATATACAAAATACACAAAATTTTGTTGTCACGTCGCATGATTGACGCTTGCATGCACACACGCTTCAGAAAAGCGCAGCATAAATAAGCCAGATTCCTTGCTGCTGGCTAAGTATATCGCCTGCTTTCATTTTCATCAGGCGTAACAGAACACAAAGCTACATTTTATTAACATCGTCGACAGTACCCGATCGAACTCCATTTAGCGACCTGTTTGACTAATTACACATAATAGCATGTTGTATGTAAATAGCAGGAAGTCCAAGATCGTGTTCCGTCGTTGTTTTGTTGTCGTCTAAGTAAGTACACCTACGACTGTGTGCTGTAAAAATTAACTGGCCCGGTATGCAGTGAACATGGTATGAAGGGTGCCACGATGTCTGCCCGCCACGAGAATGGTACGGGACACTCGGTACACCAATCGCACGCCTCCACCTTTGTCTACCTGCGCAGCTGCGCCGCTGGCGTCCTGGTCTGTAATTAGCGTTCGCTGCGCAACGCGGTCGCGAGAAAAACTACGTTTGTGCGCAATGCACGCTACCCGCACGCACACATGTATCGGAAACGTCATAACGTGTGTATTGGTGTGCACATCGTGGAACGCAGACAGACCGTGAAGTGTCTGTGGCATAAATACGTCCGTCCTGTCGTGCTAGATGTAAGACGGTGTAGTATTCTTTCAAAACCAACAATATACGACAGGTGGACGATCAAGAACGACATTGCTTTATCGAGACGCTATAGTGTTTCACCATATGATTTCACGAATGCACAGCCAACGATATGCCAATTATGTTGTTAGCTGCATTCATACTGCTAGCATGCGCACCAAACACAGCGTTAACTATCTATGTTATGCAGTTGTTCAATTAACCATTTTAGTCCACAGTAAATACTAGTACTGAACGTCCGTATGACTGTTTTATTTGGCCCACCGCAACCGCACATATTTATGTGATGCGGTAACATGAGAGAGAAAGAGAAATCGCTTTACTCTAACTAATAAAAAACCATTATAGACATATCATTTTAGTCTAATTAAAAACACCCATAAATATTCAAATTTTAAGGTAATATATAGCGCATGAACTTGCAGGAAACGATCATAATTTCAGAACGTTTTCTTCGTTTTTTCACCGATATTTACAGGTGTGTATACATACACACACCTGGCCGATGATTTCCGGTCTTGTTCCAGCGATGGTTTTGAATACGAACTAAACCCTCGGGGAACAACAGATAATTGCAGAAAGTGCATGTTTGTGTTTTTGTGGAGTGCTTGTATATACAGTAACAGGAACAGCTTTGATTGGTTCTCTTTTCTCCAGACACCCCCTTCGCGTCATTGTAATGCCCCCCCTCCCCAGTCACCCATGCATGTTACCCCTTTCCCTCACCAACTACCGGGTTTTCTCCAATCACTCACCATTTGCATTTTTGAACGTACGTTTCAGAATCCGACGGGACTTACTATATAGAATGTTCAGAGATAGACGTTCAGCTAACTTAACGCAGACATGATGTTGCCAATATATTTATACGATAACACGACGTCAACGAATGGGCGGATTTTATTGCTCGTAATGATTCGAATCTCGGACATTTGAGCACGAAATGGCGATGGATTCGGAGCATCGATCACTCGTCGAGACAGGTGAAGTGGCTAGGCGAGGCAGCCGAAGATATGGCCATCGCTACATCAGCGCGCGTGCACTCGCGTGTGTGTGTATGTGTGTGCGTGCGTATGTGTGTGTGCGCGCGCGCGTGCGTGTGTGTGTGTGCGTGTGAATGTGTGCGCGCGTGTGTGCTTACGTGCATTACTCAGACATACAGCACACGCGAATGTATTCACACACACACACGCACATGTACACGCACATGCACGCACACACACAAACACACGCACGCACACATAGTGATAATGTACTTACAATCGAGTTAGCGTATGTATGCGGGTAGATTAACGTTGTCCTCTTAGATAGTTTGAACTTCGATCGCCAGACTTTCAGGGAATAATCTACGACCCTTAGAATAAGGCGTAAGGCCTATATCTCTTTTTTTCCTAAAAATACCCCATATATATATATCAAGATTTTCACCTTTTTATGGATAAATATGTTGTTCGGAACGTAAAATGTAATGTGCGCATAATACTTAAAAAGTAACTTTACAATCGCACGAACCACGCGCGAGCAGCACATGCTTCGGGAAAACGGCCTCTACGTCATGGACCTGGCAACATGACGTAGAGTAGACGCTGGCATAGTAATGTTTATGTCTACCCTCATGCCAACAGCATAGCAAAACGAATACTATTTGACAATTCTATGCTATCACGACTAGGGCCTATCGATGGATGTAAACTTCATATTCTCTCCGTCCTTCGTTATTTCGAACAAACAACGAGTATTTGCGAGTGCGTTATGGTGTTTATGTAACGATGCTGTGCGTTTTATAACATTTGGTAAACATTATTATCACAACTGTCAACTACCAAGGCATCTAATCAGGTGACGGGCACTTTTGTGCAAGTGTTAATAAGAATAACTCTAATAACATAGTAATAATAACAATTACGGGTCGAGATCCGTAAAGCGGATGTTCTCAACGGTCGCCTCTCCATTTTCCACCCGAACCAGCCGTCTTAAACAGTTGCTAACATTTACCTCAATGTTTATGTTTAGCACTATATATACGTGTGTGCTTATCAAACTGAATATTGCGATTTAATTATTTTAACAAAGACTATAACGATGCCATTCCCTACCTACATATTAAGCGTAACAGGCATGCAGCTGGATCGTAACCGCCAATAGTTTTATTGTCCGGCATTCGGTATATTTCTTCTGCTTTCGTATGCATAGCACTGACGGCAATAAAGATAATAAAACGACATCACCTTTATTGTAACACATCAATAACAGCCATTTGTTCTGCACTAACTCTTTCTCTCCAATAATGACGGCCAAACGGAAATGTGAAGATTGAACTAATCACGTGCCGAGAATATCGTGCGCCTTTCGTGGCCATATGATACTTTGAAGAACGGCGCTGTATTTACGATGGTAAATGTGTAGACGCATACCAAACCTTTCCTAGAAGTAATTAATTAAAAGTCTTTACAGACAGATTATGCTAAATGTAATAAACCTTATTCCCCAGTGGCGCGTCATTAATTCGTATCCGTTTTGTTCTGAGTTTATGCGCGTGGCCCGTAATCCGTCTTTCTCACATTGTGGCGCTGTTTTGGTATGCTGTCATTTAAATCTTTATTTCCTGGAAATTGTAATTGTGACACAAGTGATAATAAATAATAAATCACTGCTAAGCATTTCTTACCACAGAAATGTATCATGTGATATGTTGCTAATCGTTCAAGTTTAGCTTTTCAACTATAACTGAAAACATATATTTAAAGGTGTTTCTTCAATTTTATTTATTTGTTCGTTTCATTTTTAAATACATTTACGGAAAAGCAAACCTATCTATTATCCACTGCGAAACGTTAACTTGTTTGTGCAACGTTTTGTATATAGTTTTAGTTAAATTATCAGTATAACACATCAATTTAATTCTTGCTCAAAAATCAATGCAAGTAACTATAACGACCAGAGTCCATTCATTAACTGTTTTATTAAATTGACTGTGTATGGTGTGTACACTATTAACTTACTGTACATATTTGGATAGCAAAGAACATGAAGTTAAGGACGCTAGCCTTACTAAAGAATCACGCTAAAATATATTATTTTACTCCGCATAGTTGCACGCGGACACCTCAGAAACATATTGACACCTATTCGAAATCATGCCACAACAATATATTGAAACTTATAGTCAGTGGAAACGTGTTAAAGCAAATTATTAACATGTTCTGAAACAAAACCACGGCTATGTATTAAGACTTACTCGGTGGAATCCCTTGCCAGAGCAAACTGTTGATGCATATTATATATAAGTTTATAAGAAACTTAACACTGCAAATTATAACAAATGTCTCGCTTGAATATATCCAGTCTATAGTATTATATATATATATTATATATATATTACAACGTATTCGTTGCAAACACTGTATCGAGCAAATTACTGAAGTTCATTGCTATATCTTCACACCAGATGAAAATAGTTACACTTATTTTTCGCAGGAAGCCTTGTTCGGAAAAGTAATGAAGTTTACTTATCTAACAATCGTCGATCACAACAGCGTCGTTCACAGATTTACCATATATGGAATGAACAACCTAAAAGGTCACGATATGACGTGGCCCTTGATTATGATTTGGGACTGCTTTTCTAATAGATATTCGTTAGTCCATAATGCTATCGCGATATACAGTCGCAACGGTTATGACACTATCACGATAAAGTATTGTAATAGTAATATAGCTATCACAATGCTATCGCAATAGTGTAACTATCCTCAATCGTCACCTCTGTATACTGGCCGCAATAAACTATTATAGTCCAGCGGATATGTGAACAAATTGTCCACTTTTTGATTAAAGCAAGACACTTTGCTCATCTGTTTTATACACCAAGAGAACAATTTTAAAGATTGGAGGCATTCCAGATTTTCCTGCGTTCAGAAATGGCAGCCTTTTTAAAATGGCCGTCAAATTAAGTTTCCCATATCTTAATAACTGCGTTACATAGAGCAATAGCATTTATGTCTAGATGTAGGTTTTAGGGGTCTAAGATTTCCAAGTTGTTACTTTTGGGCTTCTCCGACGAGAACTACACAACATAGAGTCACAAAGTTGATGTCAAAATGTACGTTTTTTAGATGCGATGATTTCAAATACATTACTTTTGACCTTCATTGACTTTACAATAGATCCGCCATTTTGACATATCCGCCATTTTGAAAGCGGATAGGTGAAAAGATTGTGCATAAAAGCACATATAAAACCAAAGCACTTCACTCATCTATTCTATACACCAATTGAACCATTATAAAGAAAGTTGTTATAATAAATTGTACAACTCCTCCTTTGTATATCAATATTCTACTTCTAGTGATAATATGAGATTATACACGTTACTTTCTGTAGCTGGATACAATATATATATATGTTTGCTATGTATATTTATTGGTATATATTATCTCCCGTGGGTTGCAATCGATAGAATTATTATAAAAACGAGCCGAAGCTCAGCGAAAGCCGTAACCTGGTCGACTTGTAGGCCCATTCGCATTCATTGTTTTGAATAAAATTGGATTCACGTGGAACCGTAAGATAACTGCTTGTTCTTCTATGATGACTAGTGTTTGTATTACATCGGAATATCGCACAATAATTCATTCTGACGCTCGTTTCGACCCAAAAGGTATCCTTGTAAACATGCTCTGAATGCATGGAAAGGGTCGGCCTGATGCGAGTTTATGTCATATGTGACGTCACATCTCGGCATTCCGAAAAGCGCACCAAAAATATGCATATTCGAAAATGTCCGGATGCACAACATAAAATGTGGAATTTCTAATTCATTGAATTTTTTTATTTTGTTGCTTAGTGGATGGAAATAGATAGCAGGATGTAATATAATATGAATTCAAGCAATAGGTGTTTTATTCCCTTTAACATTTTGAACATGTAACTTTGCTGGTAGAAGGTAGATGTACACAAACGTGGCGATTTGCACACACTTACGCACGTACGCACGTACGCACGCACGCACACACGCACGCACACGCGTTCTCCCTACACCGGCCTTCGTTCGTCGTCAGCTCTTCGCCGCCATGAAACATTTATGCATTATAAAGCAATCATGCTGTACGCGGTCACGCAAGCACGCGCATCGACACGGGCACGCCGGCTACACGCACGACAAACACTACTTAATAATACATCGTCGCTGCTCTCTAAAACGCCGAAGACGGCGAACGGAAAACGACTCATTTAAACGATGCGCCGAGCGGATTGATTTGTGTCGTCAGGCGATTTTCGAATGTATCGCATGCCAAAAGTGATGCGCCGCGGAAGATGTCCATCCGTCATGCCAACCAGTGCACTCCATCACGCTCATTTGTACTTGCATTTTGACGCTTTTGTCATTAGCGACTTCTAGTGTTTTATGTGAATCTCGAGTGCTCGGGTACACGCGTAGTCAGAACGCTGACGCACGGAGTACGTAAATGCACCCGCAACGAAAAAGTGCAAGATCTGTTTCCGCAGGTAAACTACATCGATCGTCATTAAAAGATCGCGACCGAATATGTAGAAAAAGTTACTGGTTGTTATTTATTGCAAAAACGCATTACTGCGGATGATTGGGAAATGCGTAGTTTGTAACAACATAAATTCGTAGCCTCTATTATTACATCGTATATGTCATATTTTATTTGTTGCTTAAGAAGACACAGTTATTTATATGATACATACACACATATATATATATATACATATATATACATATATATTTAGCAGTGTAACTTTATGTTGTGGAATATGTTACAAATGAACGAGAGTAAAGCTTTCGAATTGTTTAATTTTAATTTCGTTTAACACGGGATATTTACAGCGAAAGCACCGCCGACCTCTGACCATGCATTGGTAGATAACATCGAGCGTTTACTCAGTGAGACACCACCGCTGTCGACGCTACTAGGTGTAGATGTACTTCAGAACACAAAGACTGTAGTATTTGTGACTCGTGATTGAGGACTGACGCGACTTTTTTGAGACTCTTACGTGTTATTAAACTAACAATGCCACAAATCATCACAATGCCTGCAAACCGCAAAAAACAGCTCTCAAGATATGTACTCAGATAAACTCAAACTGATTTTCATTTAAATTCTCAGTGGCGACGAGGCTCTAAAGACATTAAAAACGGGCACTATTTCCTCAAGAAATTGCAAACAAACTCGACTCACTAACAACAAAAACAGAACAACCTAAACAACTTGTTGAGGAAAAAGACAACAAATTAAACAACTCAAAACAAGAATTGCATCTCTAGAAACAGAAAATCATAACACAGAACAGTACACCAGAAGGACAAACCTCTGGTTTCAGAGAATTTCCGAGGCAGTAGAAGGGTATGACATTGAAAACACCATCGCGAACACTGTAAATGAACAAATGAAACTCTCTCCGCCATTGCAGGCGTGTGAGATCGAAAGAGCACGCAGAATAAGACAACGTATCACCGAGGGACGGCCACGCTCGGTAACCGTCACATTCAACACAGATCGGCGCACGGACTCCGTCTACAAAGCACTATCCTCGCAAGCCAGGGCTATTTGTTATACAAAACTAGCCTTGGCTGATCCCCTAAGCGAAGTGCGGAAGTTAGCTGAGTCAAACTAGTAATTGACTTCGCCAGGCGCGACTGCGTCACCCGTGAGAACAGCGCAAATACCCGCCCCAATTTGAAGACGGATAAAGGACTTCTGGAAATCCCAATATATAATTACGATTATTAGCACGAGCAGCTGAGCGGTATTGTGTATTCGAATAATTGCTTCTACTTCCTAAACATTGCATGTAACACGAGTCACGGTTGGTTGAAATTAGTTTTATTATGACCACCTGACCTGCCGACATCCACTGATCTAGTGAGCGACTTCATAGGCTGAGCTTAAATTTAGAGTTTCGCAAAGCGATCAGCCAAGGGGTACTGCTGGCTGGCACTGGCGTAATCAGCAACAGCGACACCTGGCGCGCGAGGATGTAAAGCACGAGTGAATCTCAAAGCGCGCAACGCAGACTCAGTGCCTAGAGACCGAATTTACATCAACGAGGACTTAACCAGGTACTATTCACAACTTCTATAACTCAGGAAACTGAAAAAAGATGGATACTTTTAAGATTGTTGGACATACAATGGTAACCTATTGTACAAAGACACTAACATCACGGTGCACCAGGTCAGATCAAAACAGGACGAGTGCTTCAAACGGCTAGGAACCGGCACTGAGCCGCAGTGACACTCCTGTTTGTGACATCGCGTCTAGCAATGGCTAGTGTCAGTATGATTACGCAAACAACGCCTACACCTGCTGTGCTTGGCTGAACATTTGCCGAGTGGCACTGCGTCAACCACCCGACTTTGGACAGTATACTCAGGTTCTTGTATTTAGGCGTATATGACCTCAGACACTACTAACACAGATAGTTAATGCTCGTGGGTTTGTAGCAATTATAATAATAATTTTTTAAATAATGATTTCTTTAATGATTTATTTTCTTCTCTTGCTTTTGCTTTTGCAAATTGCTTTTTTATACATATTGGATAAAAATTATTTTTTTTGTTTTTTTTATTTATCTCTTTCCGTGTGACATTTAATTATGTCATTCTCACTAATAATTATTGTTTGTGAACCCCAGGCTGTGTTAGTGTATTGCTCTATCATAGCATCTATGACATTACCTTTGCTGATTTCCTTGTTGGGTATTACACGGGTATACATTATTATTTAGCCCTGGACCATCCCCTTATAGCCAAGATCCAAAGTGCAACTAGTAATTTAGTTTTTCTTGTTTTTGTTTTATTATATCCACATTGTCAATATGGTTTCATGTCTAACCCACTTCACTCACGTACTTATACAAAGTGTACCGCTGTATTGGTGCACGGACGGAACAACAACACATATCGATTTACTCATTTGCAACACTCAACAACTTCGCATACGTATAGTTATATTAATATTTTATAAAGTATGCGGATGACCAATTCCACAAATGCAGGCACAGTAACGTTTGATGATGATTTCCACTCCTACATCGGAGGTAGTAACAACAATACTGTTTTAGATACAAATGATGGCAACAACCAACCACGAGTAATACGCTGCTCTTCCTATTGTGACATTGAAAAGTTAATCAATTTAACAACTATAAATAATAATAGCTTTAGTACTCTAAGCTCAAACATTCGGTCTATAATTGCAAAGTTTAATGAACTTGAACTATTCGTAGAGGAAAAATGAAGCGACAAAGGACGGTTACTAATATATGTAGACAATAAATATATATCTGAAATAAAAATGAATCTAAGTACGTACGAACACTGGGAAGGGCTAATAAGTCACGCAACTGGAAATGGTTTGACAAAGACTATGATCATTGGAAATATATATAGACCCCCCAAGGTCATGCAACGAAAATATTACACAATTCATTTATGAACTTTCATCAGTTATATCGTCTCTGGAAAATAGGAATACTAATAATATCATTATGACAGGGGATTTTATTTAAAAAAATACTTAAAATAAATGAAAACAGAATCTACAACGACTTTTTTTATACTTGAACTTCACATAGTTTTTAACCCCAAATTACTTTCCCAACTCATTTCACTAGAACCAATGGAACACTGGTAGATAACTTTCTGTGCCCTAAATAAATCTATGTTGGAAAGTACTGTTGGGAAGTTCACAAACATTTTCTTAGACCACCAACCTTATTTTTAAATTATAGACAGTGATCAAGCCATGCAGAAAGTCAAAATTGAAATTGATTCAAATAAATTGTACAACAAACTGCATCAACAACAAAATGAAGATCCCAACCTAAATTACAACATAATAAATGATGTAATCATGCACGCTAAAAGTAAGTACATGCCGGCTAACATAATTAAATTTAATAAATACAAACATAAAAAATCAACTTGGGTCACTCAAGGTTTACTCAAATCTATTAGACATCGGGACACGCTGTATAAACAATTTAAAATGTTTGACCCTAATTCACAAAATTATGACAACATTAAAAGGAACCTCAAAACGTACACCATATTTAAAAAATATACTCGTTCAGCAAAACAATTCTACTTTGAATCACGATTTAACCAATTCAAAAATGACAATACTTGGAAAACTGTAAATGAAATTCTTTCAAAAAAATAAAAGAAGCCTTTTTTATTAATGTTTAAAGAAAATGGTACTATTATAACAGAAAAATCAGACATAGCAAACAAATTCAATAAGTATTTTACAAAAGTAGGTCAAACTATTGCAGAAAACATTCAATATGCAGGAAACAAGGACTAGGACTACTACTTAAAAACAAAAGTTAGATCTGTTCTCAAACTAAAGAATTTTAATGAAGAAATTGTAAGGAAAACAATAAATGATCTCCCAACCAAAACAGTTGTGGATTTGACGGTATTTCATTACAACTGTTCCAAATAATTGAAACGGCAATAATTAAATAGTTAACCTTAGTAATTAACCAAGTTACAAATACAGGCATATTTCCTGATATACACCTGTAGCTAATAAAATTATGTTATTGATACTAAGGTATTGTTTATAATCATTATGGTTCTAGACCTAACCATTCAACTGAATATGAAAATCCAAAAGAACGCAGTGCGAATTATAACATTAATCACTTACAAATCACAGACAGAACCGTTTTTTAAACAACTCAACTCATTAAAAGTAGATGACTTATTAAACTTACAAGAATAAACATTTTATTACAAAATTATATACAACAATTTACCTGTCTACTTATTAAATTGGCAGATAACCCCCAAATGCTGGCATACATGACTATAATACTGGTAGAGCAACTAAACTACATTCATCCAGAATTAAACATGAATTTGCAAAAAAAGTGTCTTAAATATAATTTACCACATGTTATTTATAATATCCCTGATTTAGTGATAGACAAAATAGTGACCCACAGTTTGAGAGGATTCTCAAGTTATGCCAAACACTATATGCTACAAGAATATAACGTCACGTGCACTATCTTACATTGCTGTATATGTCAACTAAATTAATAATATCATGAATGTGTGCAACACATTCCATCAAAGTGCAATGCTTCTGTTTCACTATGTATACTTGTCCACATGCTTACACGACTACACGACTACACGACTACACGACTACACGACTACACGACTACACGCGTACACAACACACAACACACAAAACACATCACCAAAACAATCATCACAGACAGTACGCAAGAGAAAGACAATAAAAAAGGTTTATCACATATCCTTATTTCTATTAATTTTTTTCTTTATAAATCATAGGATTAGAATCATAAAGAATTAATAATGTTTGTTTTTGGATGGCTCCTATGATAGCAACCAATCGTGATCTTAGCAGGAGTCTCCCGTCCCACAGCAATTGTTGTCTTGCTATTTGTTTTTGTTGTCTATCTTTTTTATATTGTATGCATACTGTATTCTGTTTATTTTATATAAATTTGCACTGCAATTTATTTCAATATGTGTGTGTATATATGTATATATAATAGAGCTAGCGTATGAACTATGTATGTATGCGGGTAGATTAACGTTTCCCTCTTAGACGGCTTGAACCTCGAGCGCCAAACTTTCAGGGATTAATCTACGACCCATAGAATAGGGGTCGTAGATTAATCCCTGAAAGTATATTTTGTTTAGGTGGATAGGATTGTGTAACACAAGGAAAAATGAAGCGACAAAGGACGGTTACTAATATATGTAGACAATAAATATATATCTGAAATAAAAATGAATCTAAGTACGTACGAACACTGGGAAGGGCTAATAAGTCACGCAATTGGAAATGGTTTGACAAAGACTATGACCATTGGAAATATATGTAGACCCCCCAAGGTCATGCAACGAAAATATTACACAATTCATTTATGAACTTTCATCAGTTATATCGTCTCTGGAAAATAGGAATACTAATAATATCATTATGACAGGGGATTTTATTTTAAAAATACTTAAAATAAATGAAAACAGAATCTACAACGACTTTTTTGATACTTTAACTTCACATAGTTTTTAACCCCAAATTACTTTCCCAACTCATTTCACTAGAACCAATGGAACACTGGTAGATAACTTTCTGTGCCTTAAATAAATCTATGTTGGAAAGTACTGTTGGGAAGTTCACAAAATTTTCTCAGACCACCAACCTTATTTTTTAATTATAGACAGTGATCAAGCCATGCAGAAAGTCAAAATTGAAATTGATTCAAATAAATTGTACAACAAACTGCATCAACAACAAAATGAAGATCCCAACCTAAATTACAACATAATAAATGATGTAATCATGCACGCTAAAAGTAAGTACATGCCGGCTAACATAATTAAATTTAATAAATACAAACATAAAAAATTAACTTGGGTCACTCAAGGTTTACTCAAATCTATTAGATATCGGGACACGCAGTATAAACAATTTAAAATGTTTGACCCTAATTCACAAAATTATGACAACATTAAAAGGAACCTCAAAACGTACACCATATTAAAAAAATATACTCGTTCAGCAAAACAAATCTACTTTGAATCACGATTTAACCAATTCAAAAATGACAATACTTGGAAAACTGTAAATGAAATTCTTTCAAAAAAATAAAAGAAGCCTTTTTTATTAATGTTTAAAGAAAATGGTACTATTATAACAGAAAAATCAGACATAGCAAACAAATTCAATAAGTATTTTACAAAAGTAGGTCAAACTATTGCAGAAAACATTCAATATGCAGGAAACAAGGACTAGGACTACTACTTAAAAACAAAAGTTAGATCTGTTCTCAAACTAAAGAATTTTAATGAAGAAATTGTAAGGAAAACAACAAATGATCTCCCAACCAAAACAGTTGTGGATTTGACGGTATTTCATTACAACTGTTCCAAATAATTGAAA
This sequence comes from Escarpia spicata, assembly GCA_963995525.1. Taxonomy (NCBI): domain Eukaryota; kingdom Metazoa; phylum Annelida; class Polychaeta; order Sabellida; family Siboglinidae; genus Escarpia; species Escarpia spicata. The sequence continues at coordinate 9,753,935 of OZ023210.1, forward strand.
CGGCAATAATTAAATAGTTAACCTTAGTAATTAACCAAGTTACAAATACAGGCATATTTCCTGATATACACCTGTAGCTAATTAAATTATTTTATTGATTCTAAGGTATTGTTTATAATCATTATGGTTCTAGACCAAACCATTCAACTGAATATGAAAATCCAAAAGAACGCAATGCGAATTATAACATTAATCACTTACAAATCACAGACAGAACCGTTTTGTAAACAACTCAACTCATTAAAAGTAGATGACTTATTAAACTTACAAGAATAAACATTTTATTACAAAATTATATACATAACAATTTACCTGTCTACTTATTAAATTGGCAGATAACCCCCAAATGCTGGCATACATGACTATAATACTGGTAGAGCAACTAAACTACATTCATCCAGAATTAAACATGAATTTGCAAAAAAAAGTGTCTTAAATATAATTTATCACATGTTATTTATAATATCCCTGATTTAGTGATAGACAAAATAGTGACCCACAGTTTGAGAGGATTCTCAAGTTATGCCAAACACTATATGCTACAAGAATATAACGTCACGTGCACTATCTTACATTGCTGTATATGTCAACTAAATTAATAATATCATGAATGTGTGCAACACATTCCATCAAAGTGCAATGCTTCTGTTTCACTATGTATACTTGTCCACATGCTTACACGACTACACGACTACACGACTACACGACTACACGACTACACGACTACACGCGTACACAACACACAACACACAAAACACATCACCAAAACAATCATCACAGACAGTACGCAAGAGAAAGACAATAAAAAAGGTTTATCACATATCCTTATTTCTATTAATTTTTTTCTTTATAAATCATAGGATTAGAATCATAAAGAATTAATAATGTTTGTTTTTGGATGGCTCCTATGATAGCAACCAATCGTGATCTTAGCAGGAGTCTCCCGTCCCACAGCAATTGTTGTCTTGCTATTTGTTTTTGTTGTCTATCTTTTTTATATTGTATGCATACTGTATTCTGTTTATTTTATATAAATTTGCACTGCAATTTATTTCAATATGTGTGTGTATATATGTATATATAATAGAGCTAGCGTATGAACTATGTATGTATGCGGGTAGATTAACGTTTCCCTCTTAGACGGCTTGAACCTCGAGCGCCAAACTTTCAGGGATTAATCTACGACCCATAGAATAGGGGTCGTAGATTAATCCCTGAAAGTATATTTTGTTTAGGTGGATAGGATTGTGTAACACAAGGAAAAATGAAGCGACAAAGGACGGTTACTAATATATGTAGACAATAAATATATATCTGAAATAAAAATGAATCTAAGTACGTACGAACACTGGGAAGGGCTAATAAGTCACGCAATTGGAAATGGTTTGACAAAGACTATGACCATTGGAAATATATGTAGACCCCCCAAGGTCATGCAACGAAAATATTACACAATTCATTTATGAACTTTCATCAGTTATATCGTCTCTGGAAAATAGGAATACTAATAATATCATTATGACAGGGGATTTTATTTTAAAAATACTTAAAATAAATGAAAACAGAATCTACAACGACTTTTTTGATACTTTAACTTCACATAGTTTTTAACCCCAAATTACTTTCCCAACTCATTTCACTAGAACCAATGGAACACTGGTAGATAACTTTCTGTGCCTTAAATAAATCTATGTTGGAAAGTACTGTTGGGAAGTTCACAAAATTTTCTCAGACCACCAACCTTATTTTTAAATTATAGACAGTGATCAAGCCATGCAGAAAGTCAAAATTGAAATTGATTCAAATAAATTGTACAACAAACTGCATCAACAACAAAATGAAGATCCCAACCTAAATTACAACATAATAAATGATGTAATCATGCACGCTAAAAGTAAGTACATGCCGGCTAACATAATTAAATTTAATAAATACAAACATAAAAAATTAACTTGGGTCACTCAAGGTTTACTCAAATCTATTAGATATCGGGACACGCAGTATAAACAATTTAAAATGTTTGACCCTAATTCACAAAATTATGACAACATTAAAAGGAACCTCAAAACGTACACCATATTAAAAAAATATACTCGTTCAGCAAAACAAATCTACTTTGAATCACGATTTAACCAATTCAAAAATGACAATACTTGGAAAACTGTAAATGAAATTCTTTCAAAAAAATAAAAGAAGCCTTTTTTATTAATGTTTAAAGAAAATGGTACTATTATAACAGAAAAATCAGACATAGCAAACAAATTCAATAAGTATTTTACAAAAGTAGGTCAAACTATTGCAGAAAACATTCAATATGCAGGAAACAAGGACTAGGACTACTACTTAAAAACAAAAGTTAGATCTGTTCTCAAACTAAAGAATTTTAATGAAGAAATTGTAAGGAAAACAACAAATGATCTCCCAACCAAAACAGTTGTGGATTTGACGGTATTTCATTACAACTGTTCCAAATAATTGAAACGGCAATAATTAAATAGTTAACCTTAGTAATTAACCAAGTTACAAATACAGGCATATTTCCTGATATACACCTGTAGCTAATTAAATTATTTTATTGATTCTAAGGTATTGTTTATAATCATTATGGTTCTAGACCAAACCATTCAACTGAATATGAAAATCCAAAAGAACGCAATGCGAATTATAACATTAATCACTTACAAATCACAGACAGAACCGTTTTGTAAACAACTCAACTCATTAAAAGTAGATGACTTATTAAACTTACAAGAATAAACATTTTATTACAAAATTATATACATAACAATTTACCTGTCTACTTATTAAATTGGCAGATAACCCCCAAATGCTGGCATACATGACTATAATACTGGTAGAGCAACTAAACTACATTCATCCAGAATTAAACATGAATTTGCAAAAAAAAGTGTCTTAAATATAATTTATCACATGTTATTTATAATATCCCTGATTTAGTGATAGACAAAATAGTGACCCACAGTTTGAGAGGATTCTCAAGTTATGCCAAACACTATATGCTACAAGAATATAACGTCACGTGCACTATCTTACATTGCTGTATATGTCAACTAAATTAATAATATCATGAATGTGTGCAACACATTCCATCAAAGTGCAATGCTTCTGTTTCACTATGTATACTTGTCCACATGCTTACACGACTACACGACTACACGACTACACGACTACACGACTACACGCGTACACAACACACAAAACACATCACCAAAACAATCATCACAGACAGTACGCAAGAGAAAGACAATAAAAAAGGTTTATCACATATCCTTATTTCTATTAATTTTTTTCTTTATAAATCTTAGGATTAGAATCATAAAGAATTAATAATGTTTGTTTTTGGATGGCTCCTATGATAGCGACCAATTGTGATCTTAGCAGGAGTCTCCCGTCCCACAGCAATTGTTTTCTTGCTATTTGTTTTTGTTGTCTATCTTTTTTATATTGTAACTGCAATTTATTTCAATATGTGTGTGTATATATATGTATATATAATAGAGCTAGCGTGTGAACTATGTATGTATGCGGGTAGATTAACGTTTCCCTCTTAGACGGCTTGAACCTCGAGCGCCAAACTTTCAGGGATTAATCTACGACCCCTAGAATAGGACGTAAGACCTATATATTTTCAAAATACCCCACATATATAAATGTATATATATATATAAATGATCACCTTTTACGGGGTAAATCAGTTATTCGGAACGCAAAACGTAATGTGCACGTAATACATAAAACGTAACTTAACAAAGCAGGAATCACTCCCGCGAGGCAAATACTTCGAGAAAACGGCCCCTGCGTCATGAAGTAGACGCCGATACAATAATGCTTAATATATCTATCCTTATGCCAAAAGCATGGCACTACGATTTTTTATTTGACAATTATAACTGCACGATTGGGGGCCTATCGGTGGACGTGAACTTCACATTCTCTCCGACCTTCGTCATTTTGAACAAACAACGAGTATATGCGAGCGCGTTAAGGTGTTTAGGTAACAATGTTGTGTGTTTTCTAACAGTTGGTAGGCTAAATATGACTATCGCGACTATCAACTACCAAGGCATCCCGTCTGGTGACGGGCAATTATGCTAGTAACCATAATACATTTAAATGTGTAGTAAAATATTTCTTACGGAGAACATTAATGTAACAATAAATCATGACGTTTACAAAATATCCATTGTAGGAGTGTAGGGCAATGCAATGCGAGTATGTATGTTCGACACGAAAAGCCACCTGTAATTATAATATGTTAAAACAACTTATCTATATGTTAATTAAGGCACGCATCATGAAATGTATT